>OX359268.1:30293734-30566234 GCA_947179155.2 Hedera helix | reverse complement strand
AGACAGCCGCAGATGCACCTGTGGCCAGCCGCAGTTGCACCTGCAGCTGCCTGTAATCACTTATACAACGCCATTTTTGATCTGCAGAAAATGAGGAAGGAAGTTTTTAGATTTTTAGAGAGAGAAAACGCGAGAAGAGAGAGAGGGGCATGGGTGGATTTTATTTGAGTGATAAATTGTTGATTGTTGCTAAAATAGTTAGGCGTTCTTGTGGTTTTGCCCGAATCGTGAAATATAAAGCTTTTATCGGTGTATTGCAAGGTGAAAAGTGGTGTTTTCTTTGATATCTTTTGCTTGTATTGTTATTATAATCTTGTATTTTGGGTTGTTTAACGTAGTATGTTGTTATATTATTGAGGATCCGTGGATTAGGGATTATTAGCGAGGGTTCTGTCGGAACGTAATTTCCTCCTAATGTCCCGATGACATTCGTACGGTGATATGTAATTTATTGTGTTAACAGATAGTTCGTAGTGTTGGGATTGTGATTTTTTGATTCGTGTAGCATAGTAACAAGTTTAGTACTGTTAAGTTGCCTTGGTATGGTTCTACAGCGATTTGGGTGATTGTGAGCCTAAGGAGGAGATCCTCGTGATCAAATCTCGATGATGGACAAATTTTGTGTATGTAATCATTGCAAGGGTCCATTTTGTATATATGTAAATATTGGGCCTTAAAGCGATATCGAACCGTAATCGAGTTTAAGGCCCCGTAATAGTAAAGTGTGTGATTGTGGGTGTTGGAGTTATTTAGACGGCTCACATGCCCATGGATAGCCCCGACACGTTTTTTTGTTGAATGCTTGTTTTGATTTGCGACATGGGAAAAAACGATTTTCAAAATAAGGCGAACGACCAAGCTTTTTTAAAAGTAATCAAATTAGGATATTAGAATCACGAGGATAAAAATTGAGAGTTTTAGTAAACGTCGGTCCCTGTTTGGCGAAAAGACTACGAACGGTTTTTGAAATATCAAAAAATGATTTCATAAAAAATGGACAAACGTTTTCATTAAACTTTGGTGCATAGGGTTAAAGAGCTTCTAGAAGTTGCTTTCATTTTTTATTTGACTTTACTGTTAGAAGGCAATGAATAGTCTCGATTCTTATTTGACAAAATTTTAAAAAACTCTTGTTTTCTGAAAATGACACCTAATAAAAATCCCATCATTTTCAAACTTAAAATCAATGTTTATCAGAAATCAAAGCCTTGTCATTTGGGTCAAAAGACGTTTCAAAACAATCATTAAATAAAGCACGAATCGAAGCAGGTTTTCTCATCACAACAAACATTTAGACACACACACACACACACACACACACGTTTTAGGATTTTAAAAGGATAGGAAAACATCAAGATTGCGGTAACCGTGTTTTCACGGAAGTCGGGGGGTGCCTAACATCTTCCCCTTGCTTAAACAAGCCCCCGAACTCTATGAATCTCGGTTCGCAGACCAATTAATTTGGAGTCACATATGAGCCAGCGATTACGAAAATAAAATTCGGATGAGTTGGTACATCCATTTCAAATATACCAACTGGCGGCTCTGGTCAATTAGCTCATCATAATATCGATCTTTCAAACCCCGTCGACACTCAAGCCGACCCTTTTCCAAAAAAACACATATTAATCCAAAAGGCTAAAAATTGGAAAGGGCGATTATTAAAAAACGAAACGATTTTCCCGGCGTCGACAATACCATTAGTCAAGATAATACAATTCACAGTTCCTGATCATAATCATGCAGATCAACAGTTCATCTTTACATTACGGGCCAAAGATATTCAATATAACACCAACGATCATGATTATACCAGATTCAGCCTTTGGTCATAATCATACCAAACAACAGTTCATCTTTGCACTACGGGCCAAAGAGAACATTCACCACATGCCATAAAAGACACCGAACAGATGTATCGCCTTTAACCTATTATATCGCCTTTAACTTATCATATGTGCAACAATTATATCACATATGTGCCCCCGGCCACAGATATTCACAACAACTTGATTTTGGATGATTAGAATGATATAAATGATGAACATAAGAAACATGATAAATAATAAGTATCAGAAGTTTACTTTGAACAGATTCAAATAATGTCCAAATTGTCAACATGATGTGGAGTGAAATTCAAAAATGATATTCAAGATCCACAGTTCAGAATAACGGTTACAGTTCAATAGAAAGGTTCACGTAAATATGATGGTTCAATTGAAATGATGGAGTGCAACTATTATGGAACATATAATATTTTCAGGAATTATAGAAGCAATAGTTCCATAATAAGTTTCGATGTAGGTGTATGAAAGAAAATAATATCCCTTACCGTAGCAGGTTTAATTAACAAAAAATGAAGGAAATTAATATCCCTTACCATAGTAAGTTTGAATAATGGAAGATGAAAAAGATGGTATCCCTTATGAGTATAAAGGAAAATAATATCACTTATGAATAGGAAAGAAAATGATATTATAAACGAATATGCAATAAAAGTGTCATGTGATAATTCGTGTAAACAAATTATTTCCACAAGAGACAAATAAGAAATGAATACAAAGAGTAATTCACCAAACATGTGGTAATCCGCGTAGTCAGGTTATTCTCAGAGATTAATAAGGAATAAATACGAAAGGTTATTCACCAACAGGTGGTAAACCGCGCCGTAAGGTTATTCCCACAATTTAATAAAAATTGAATACGAAGAGTTATTCACCAAACAGGCGGTAATCCGCGCAGTAAGGTTATTCTCAGAGATTAATAAGGAATGAATACGAAATGTTATTCACCAACAGGCGGTAATCCGCGCCGTAAGGTTATTCCCACAAATTAATAATGGAAATAAATGACACATCTTATGAGTAAGAAAGAAACAGTATTATTTTCGAGAATCAAATAATGATAATCCCTTAACGTAGTAAGTTTAAATAATAGAATATCAAAGAAGATGATATTCCTTACCTTAACACGTGACTGTATATTGATTTAAATGAGGTTGATTAACTTGAACAGTACACGTACACTTATAGATCTTCACAAATACTCAAGATGACTTAAGCACACTTAGAGAGAACTTACACAAGAAGTATTTAAAGAGTGAAAGAAAAAACAAGTAAGGAAGTTTATGAAAAATTCTTAAGTTAAGGCCTCTATTTATAGCCAAAAATCTTATCATAACCAAGATTTCCTAATTTAATCTAAACCGTTCATTTCAAGATAATGTTTAATCCATACCATTCATTTCATCTTTTAAGATTTCTTTAATCTAAACCATTCATTTAAAGATCATTTTTTAGTCTACACCATCCATTTCAAATTCTATATTATATTTAATCTATAACATTCATTTCATCTTTTAAGATTTCCATAATCTAAACCATTCATTTAAATATCATCTTTTAGTCTACACCATCCATTTCAAATTCTATATTATCTTTAATCTATACCATTCATTTTATATCACCTAACTTTATATTATAAACAAATAACTTTATCAATTCAATTATTAAACAATAATTCACACTTATTTATTATTATGACTAATTGTGATAAATACAGTGTAGTTTGTTCTCTGAGTTAGATATCAAGTCAATTAATTAATGAAATACAACTGTTTAAATAACATCATAATAGAGATAACAATAATGCATAAATATGTAAAAGAAAGAATACGTTATTGTGTCATGACAATTATTGATTCAATAATGTGAATTACTGTGCATATGCTACTGTGACAATTATAAGTTTAATAATATGAATTATTGTGCATGTGACAATAAAGTCAAATATTGTACGATAACCACTTTATCAGTTTAATAATACGAAACACTGTGCAATGCCGTGTGCTACTGTGCAATACCGTGTGCTACTGTGCAATACCGTATGTTACTTGTAATATTGTATATTACTATTCTTTTACCACCGGATATTTTAACAATTAAAAGTGATAGTACCATTGACCATTTAAAAATTATTTATGTCATTTTCTAAATCCGACAATTATTCTTTGTGAGGTCCACCAATGATTGGTTCGTACGGCGCCGCTGTACAAATATTCCCCGACAGAACGAATATTCCCTAACCAAACGAATATTTTTCGACATAATATAATTTGCACATAACATCCTTAACTTTTAACTTTATCAATTTAACCACTTACTGTTTCATGAAAATATATATGAAGGAAAAATTAAATTTTATATTTCATAAAATTCGGGGTCTTACAATAGTAATAATAATTATTATTATAATAATAGTAGTAGTAATAATAATTGATTTGGTCGGAAAATCACATGAACGATTCAGATTTATTCTAATTAATTTTTAAGTTATTTTAGGTTGCAAAGAGTCTTTAGGTAATAGAGTATTTTTGGAATTTTAATCTACGTCGTGCCTTCAGGCACGGGCAATTACGTGTCATGCTTTTGGTGTTTTTGCAGACTATATTAAGAGCAACTATTGTAGTAGACTCTGACTCATGGTATGAGATTCTTTTGTCCAATTTCAAGAAAAAAATATAAAGAAAAAAATGTTATGGTGGTGCGATTTAGTTGGTGTTATGACAATACTTTTTTGTTTAGACTTAGAGGACTCATTTTATACTTCTGGGTCTATATGTTTCATTTCCTTTGAATTTTTACATCTTTTTTTTTTTTGCTCATTGGATCCCACCAAATAGCTTGCAGTGCTACCCTTTTTCCACAAGAAATACTGTTTTTGGATTATATTGATCGATGGTTAGAGATACTGGAGGCAAATAAATGTTGTCAAACTTCTCATTTCGTTTTGTCAATAAAGGAAAGGTGTTTGGGATGTGACGCCCCCAAATCTAGGCTCACACAGCCCAAACTTGAGTCGTCAAAAGACTACAACAAAATTATTACAACAAAGCACAACGTACAACAATACAGTGTATAATAATACACAACTAAGTCTTCACTATTATTGCCACACTATTTTACAACACGTGAAGACTACGACAGCTATTCCTCAGACTCTCACTCCATTCCCCGGCTAGACCCTGTTACGTTTTTATCTCCTGTTGAAAAACAATGGAACAAAAGAAAGGGTGAGCTCAAATAGCCCAGTAAGAAATATCATGACTAAGATAATGACGAATAAATTATCATTAGCCTTCAACAGTTGAGTTCTTGATAGAATACAATAGACTACAAGGTTTATATCAAAAACTGTAGTTAAATTCTTAAACAACGTTCAGATCAATAATAGCAGCGGAATGAGCAATCTATTAGAAGAATAATGCAGACTATAATGTCCACTCGCTTCTCTTTTTTTTGTAAAAATATCATCAACTTTTATCATCTGAAATACCATTAGTCATGATAATAAAAATTCACAGTTCCTGATCATAATCATGCAGATCAACAGTTCATATTTGCACTACGGGCCAAAGACATTTAATATAACACCAACGATCATGATTATACCAGATTCAGCCTTTGGTAATAATCATACCAATCAACAGTTCATCTTTGCACTACGGGCCAAAGATATTCAATAAAGCACCAACGGTCATGATTATACCAGATTCAGCCTTTGGTCATAATCATACCAACCAACAGTTCATCTTTGCACTACGGGCCAAAGAGAACATTCACCACGTACCATAAAAGACACCGAACAGATGTATCGCCTTTAACCTAGTATATCGCCTTTAACCTATCATCTGTTCAACAATTATATCACATCTGTGCCCCCGGCCACAGATATTCACAACAGCTTGATTCTTGATGATTAATACAAATAACAGTGATACAAATGATGAACAGAAGAACAGGATAAACAATAAGTATCAGAAGTTTACTTTGTGCAGATTCAAATAATGTCCAAATTGCCAACATGATGTGGAGTGAAATTTAAAAATGATATTCAAGATCCACAGTTCAGAATAACGGTTACAGTTCAATAGAAAGGTTCACGTAAATAGGAAGGTTCAGTTGAAATAATGAAGTTCAACTATTATGGAACATATAATATTTTCAGGAATTATAGAAGCAATAGTTCCATAATAAGTTTCGATTTAGGAGTATGAAAGAAAATAATATCTCTTACCGTAGCAGGTTTGATTAACAAACGGTGAAGGAAATTAATATCCCTTACCATAGTAAGTTTGAATAATGGAAGATGAAAAAGATGGTATCCCTTATGAGTATAAAGGAAAATGATATCACTTACGAATATGGAATAAAAGTGTCATGTGATAATTCGTGTAGACAAATTATTTCCACACGAGACAAATAAAAAGGGTTATTCATCAACAGGCGATAATCCGCACCGTAAGGTTATTCCCATCAATTTGAATACGAATAGTTATTCACCAAACAGGCGATAATCCGCGCCGTAAGGTTATTCCCATCAATTTGAATACGAAGAGTTATTCACTAAACAGGCGATAATCCGCACCGTAAGGTTATTCTCAAAGATTAATAAGGAATGAATACAAAAGGTTATTCACCAACAGGCGGTAAACCGCGCCGTAAGGTTATTCCCACAATTTAATACATGAAAATAAATGGCACAAGAAAGAAACGATATTATTTTCAAGAATCAAAGAATGATAATCCCTTCAAGTAAGAAAGGAAATAATATCCATTTATGATGATGAAAAGAGTGATACCCCTTACCGTAGTAAGTTAGAATATGAAAGAAGATGATATTCCTTACCACAGTAAATTTAAGAGTGTGAAAAGAATAATATTCCTTACCTTAACACGTGACTGGATATTGATTTAAATGAGGTTGATCAACCTATATATTTTTAATAAAATTAGTAATTACCACATATAAATTTCAAAGTGTATGATAACTCGTATATTATGAACTATCAAAATTATATATATTTAACATAATTTTTGTAGTATAATATAACAACTTTAAAATAGTTTTTAAAATAATATTCCAAAATAAATCTTCCAAAGAAAGCTTTTAAAAATGAATCTTCTTAAAGAAGAGTCTTCTAAAGGAAGATTTATGAATACCGTGAAAAATAGGAATTTATGAAATTACTACTCTTTAATAAAACACTTACTTGAAAAATTCCTGCACTCCTTTTGGCTTTCAAACTCTCAAAATAACCTTACTATTCTCAGAGAAAACTCATAAAATTCTTATAGAAAAATTTTATGTTTTAGGTGTGATTTTTCTATTCAGCTGAACAAGCTATTTATAGGAGAAAATAAGGCACTATGCGTGGTAGGTGAACAGAAAAAAAATTCAGCAGAGGCTGCTGCGCAGCCTCCACCAACTCTTCAGCAAATTCTCACATTTCTCACATTTCATGTGGGCCCCACAATGGGTCCCACATGTTTCTTACTATTCACGTACTATTCACGTCACTATTCACGTCACTATTCACGTTACTATTTCAAATAGTAAAATTAATTATTTTATTTTTTATTTATTTATTTATTCTTCCTGTGAGTCCAACATATAAAATAATGTTACCACAATAATGTAAGAAACACGTTACATATTATTATTAATTTAATAATATAAATTACAGTATATTTCCAACTGTGACAATTATTAGGTTCAATAATTTTAAAAACAGTGCAGCAACAATTATTGAGTCGATGATATGAAATACAGTGTAATGACAATTATTGAATCAATAATGCAAAATACTGTGTAATAACACTTATTAAATTGATAACATAAAATATTATGCAGTGACAATTATTGATGAAATGATGCGCAACAGTTACGGTGTCAATTATCAGACCAATAATACGAGACACTGTGCAATACCGTGTGCTACTGTAGAATACCGTGTGCTATACTGAAATACCATAAATTACCGTATACTACTATTCTTTTATCACCAGTATTTAAACAGTTAACACCGTTGACTATTTTTATTTAAAAATGTTACTTCTGTCGTTTTCTATATCCGACAATTATTCCGTTGTGGGGTCCACAAATAATTTGTTATTTCGGCGCCGTCGTACGGCACGAATATTCCCCGACCAAACGAATATTCCCCGACAAAACGAATATTATCCGACAAAATAAAATTTGCACATAACATCCTTAACTTTCAATTTCATCAATTTAACCACTTACTGTTTCATGAAAAAAATATATACGAAGAAAAATTAAATTTTATATTTCATAAAATTCGGGGTCTTACATGGGATACCTGAAAATATTATATTACACAAATTTAAGCCCGTTATCGTCAATCAATTAATTGTTCAAACATGCCAAGAACTAATTTTAAGTGGGGAATGAGTAGCATACTAATGTTTGCCTCAAAAAGAAATTATAACTGGATTAAGCATCAATCTTTTTGTATTAATAGTTGAACTCTCAGTTCTATTATGGAACTGAGAGTTCACAACAGTTTTAGATTTTTCAATCTAGAAATATTTGATATAGTACCCAAATGTTATATTAATTGCACTGTGCCTTCAGGCACGAGTGATCCCTAGTATATCTATAATATAAAATAGAGGGGCTCAAATCCCAATATTTTAATATCTAACGGTCTCAAAATAATTTAGGTTTCAACATCTAACAGTTTAAAATTATTTGGGACTTCAACATTCAATGGTCACTAATCTATCTCTTATCCCCCCCCCCCCAAAATTCAACATCTTTTTTTTCAAAAATCTATCCACTCACATTTCTCGCCCAAATCAAATTCACTACTACACTATAATAATAATAATAATAATAATAATAATAATATAGTAATAATAATAATAATTATTATTATTATAATAATAGAAATAATAATAATAATAGTAATAATAATAATAATTATTATTATTATTATTATAATTATAATAATAGTAGTAATAATAACAATAATAATTATAATAATAGCAAAAATAATAAAAATAAAATAAAAATAGTAATAGTAATAATAATAATAATAATAATAATAATATTAATACTACTAATACTACTACTAATAATAATAATAATAATAATAATAATAATATTATCATTATTATTATTATTATCATAATATATATATATATATATATATATATATATATATATATATATATATACACACACACGTAAACAACATGGGTCACCCTTTTAGCATTGACGCCATTTTCCTGTTTTTCGAGTATTGCAGTTGTTATGTTTCCACGTGCAAATTAATTTTGGTGGAAAATCAAAGGAACAGTTCATATTCATTTTAATTGTTTTGTAAGTTATTTTAGGTTGTAAAGAGTCTTTAGGTAATAGAGTATTCTTGGAATTTTAATTTACGTAATGCCTTCAGGCACGAGCAATTACGTGTTATCTCTTTGGTGTTTTTACGGGCTATATCTAGAGTAACTATTGTAGTAGGCTCTGACTCATGATATGAGAATCTTTTATCCAATTTCAAGAAAAAATATAGAGAAAAAAATGTTATGGTGATGCGATTTAGTTAATGTTATAGTGATGCGATTTAGTTAGTATTATGATAATACTTTTTTGTTTGGACTTAGAGGGCTCATTTTATACTTTTGGGTATATATACAAAAGGCTTTCTTTTGAATCTTTATATTTTTTTTCCCCTCATTGGATCCCACCAAATGGCTTGCAGTACTACCCTTTTTCCACATGAAATACTGTTCATAGATCATATTGATCGATGGTTAGAGATACTGAAGGCAAATAAATGCTGTCAAACTTCACATTACGTTTTGTCAATAAAGGAAAGGTGTGTGGGATACCTAAAAATATTATATTACACAAATTTGAGTCCGCTATCGTCAATCAATTAATTGCTCAAACCTACTAAGAACTAATTTTAAGTTAAAAATGAGTAGCACACTAATGTTTGTCTCAAAAAAAGTTATGACTAGATTTAGTATCAATCTTTTTGTATTAATGGTTGGACTCTAAGTTCTAATAGAACTGAGAGTCCACAACAGTTTTAAAATTTTCAATCTAGAAATATTAAATACAGTACTCAACTGTTATATTAATTACACCGTGCCTTCAGGCACGGGTTATCCCTAGCATATATATATATATAGAGAGAGAGAGAGAGATAGAGAGAGAGAGAGATGACGGTTCAAAAGTATATATCTTAAATAGCATATATCCTTAAGCAACATACTTTTATTAAAACGTTGTCGTTTTAAAAATTCTTTGATGTCATTTTCGTAAATAAAAAGAAAACAAGTAAGGTCGCGGAATCTCACATCATGTCATGTTTTTTTTAATATTATTTTTATAAGAAAAAATTCTTCAAAACGATGTCATTTTGATAAAAATATGTTATTTAAAAGAAATATATTATTTAAGATATATGCCTTAAATGCGTTCTCATATTTAATACACACACACACACATGTGTGTGTGTGTGCGCGCGCGCGCACATGCGCGTATTAAATTTTCATTTGACTTCTAGTTTTTGTAAAACATATTCTGGGCTAAGATACATACATGGTTGGGGTACTATTGACTTCTCAATTTAATTTAATTTTTTCACATGAGAATAGAGTGAATTCAAAATTTTTATAAATATTAAAATAACAAGTTAAAAATATTATTTCTCAAAGGATATTGTAGTTCTTGAAAGCAAGGAGATAATAGGGTTAGTATATCCACCAAAATGATTTAGTATTTAAATGAACCAGATCTCACATATTCTAGTTAAGGGTGTAAACGAATTGAGTCGAGTCTAATATTAAGTTGCTTAGATTTAATTTATAAAATTTATCGAATATAAAATAAGGTTTGATTGAGATTTCTTAAGTTATTGAATCGGGCACGATCACGAATCGAACTCGAGCAATTTGAACTTTTAGAGCGATTATAATCCGAGTATTAATAAAAAATTATAATTTGAAGAGATTCGAGTAATTTATCTAATTTTAAACTTTACTCATATTTGAATCATTTATATTCCGAGTCAAACTCGAATCAAACTTTTAATCAAGAGAGTACGAATCAAGTTCGAGCTGTTTGATTCATTTTACAGCTTTAATTCTACTTAACATTCTTGGAAGAGAGAGGGGGGGAGATATAAGGAAGATGGATTTTGTTAGTCATTTAGTTTTTTTAACAAAATAATCGATATAACAAACAACATAAGTTTGTATGTTCAAGACATATTCTTATTTTCTCATTTATAAATAATAATCAAAATAAATTGTTCAATTTTTATTTTATTTTTTAATATTCGCATCACTACTAAAGTATTATTGAGGTCCCTAGATATATAAGCATATTTTTAAATAACATTTTTTTTTCAATTATAAATATCAAGGCTATTTTCAACCTCAAAATTTCTATATTGATATAACTTCACACTTTATAATAATCAAGAGATGATTAAAAGAGTCGATATTAATCATTTTTAATTTAGATATTATATTTAGGATTTTTTTATTTCAAAAATCATAAAAGAGTTGATTTTCATCCCACTTCAATTTTTTGTAAAACTTATGTGTTTGGAGTTTGGACTCATACTAAGATCTTAAGGATATTAACATGATATAAAATCAAGCCATGATCTTAACCTCTTATCATATACTACTATGTTGTATAAAATAATTCATTAAATAAGATGCAATAAATATTATATGCACTAGTAGACATTAGACAACTCAATCCACCTTCAAAAAGTCCAACATCTACAACTCAAGGATACATCCATACACCACCCACCCACGAACCATGATTATGACATAAATTCAAAGGTCCAAATTGTCAACCGGTTCCCATGCACCACACGTTGATTAATTTATTACAAATTGACCAAATACAAATACTCCGTTGTCGTTCTAAAATTCAAGATGCTTATTTTTTTATTATGATGGTGTTTTACCTTCGAACTAAGATTATTAAATTCGGATCGAATCATCAGTTTAATTGATAAAAATTAAAATTTATTGATACTTTAATTTAATTCAAGTAAAAAAATTAGTTTTGATAAAAAATCGATAACTCGACGATTGAACCGGTCGATCCAATGACCCGATAATTAATTTTATCGGTTCCCTGCCTTCTTATTTTTTTTTTTAATTTAAGCCTTTAAATTTAATTGAATGTATCTTTGATTGAGTTTTGAATTATAATCATGATTTAATATCTTTTTTTTTTTAAATATAAATTTAGTATTTATTTGAATTGTATAAAGTAAATATTGTACAAATAGATTTAGTACTTATTTAAATTGTATAAAATAAATATTTTATAAATATGTTTTTTTTGTGTGTAGATAAATTAATTAATTTTACATATTTACTAAATATTATACATAATATATAATAATAATTAATATATTTAATTATTTATTACATATTAATAACATCACTGATGATCCATCTATTCGGTATCTTTTTCAATTCGATGATCGATCCAAATTTAAAAACACTGCTCTGAACTTTGCGAAACATATATAAATATATAGCAGTATTTTGAAATTGATTCAAAATATCAAAATAAGTAGATGTTGTAGTTGATTTAAAATATTAATTAAGTTAATTCAATAGAGAATAATATAAACCATGAAAAATTTACAAATTATTTTATACTTAACATGATTTATAAATTCTGAATTTAAAAATGTGTCGACTTGATTTTTAATAGTTAATAAACATATAATTTGGATCTATTATTTGTAACATATATGATATTTTTTTAAAGTGTTCATATATGTAAATCCTAAATAAATAGTTGTACTATATATACTAGTCTAGGTGACACACAATTGTGCAATTATCATAAAATAAGAATAATAATAGTTTTATCAAATTTTGAAAATAAAATAAAATATAAAAAATTAAGACAAAATTATAATAAAATCAAATTTATAAAGACAAAAAGAAAATAAGATTTGTAACACAATATCAAATACTAATATAACCCTAAACTTTTTGTGTTCGGATAATAAATGTAAAAAAAATTAATGAGTGAAGAAATGAAAAGAAGAGAGGGGAAGAAGCAGTCTTCTTCCTTCCCCTCACTCTCTTCTCTTTTATGTCTAATTTAAAACTTCTAGACATAAATTTTGGAACAAGAAAAAGTTGAATAGACTCAGCCATCAAAATTCACAAATACTACCGTAATAACAACTGAATACTAAATAAAGACAATTAATATATATATATATATATATATATATATATATATATATAATCAAATGGAGAACTCCATGTACAACTTTTTTAATTAGAAAATAAAACCACTACATACTAAAATAATGAATTATGATGGTTGAATTCCCAACCTCACGCTTGCTTACACTTTGCCAAACAGAATTTCCAACCGGAAGAAAAGATAATTAATCCTCCTAATAAAACCCAAAGCCCCCCTCCTGCTTTGGTTGACCATTGAGTTCTGATCATCTCTCCCTGGACGGTTGTGATTGGACCTTTTCTACTTTGAACGATTGATTTGAGCCGTCCGATTAAGATGATTCAAGAACTAGAAATGCCGGAGAGTCGTTAATAGAGCGAGAATGGTTGTGCTCCCCCTCGTAGGTTACGACCAACATTGCCGGATCATCCAGTGCCCTCTCTACGTGCTTTCTTGCAGGGCACCCTCTTACACTACTGCACTTGTAATATCCCCTGAAATTTCATTTTGGGACAAGAAATTATTAATTATTAGATGCCTCAAGATACAATAACAAACTTTTATTCGAAGGAAATGTTAAATTGGACTATCATTTTTGGACAAACGGGACTATTATTTTGGGACAAGGAATTACCAATTATTAGATCCCCTCACATACAAAAAATTTAATTCAGTCGGATCGTGTATAAATAAATCTGAGATTTGATATACAAACTCGACCCATTTAGAACGCTTAACCAAGTCGAACATAATCAAACGTAAGGAAACGATAACTTGCTTAAACGAGTTGACTTGAGTCGTACACTTCATTGTTTTCGTTTAATTAAAATTAAAAGGACAAATTGGACTATTTTTATGATAGACGAGACTACTATTTTGGGACAGATAAGACAAACCTTGGATGGGGAGAGCCTTTGATGGGCTTTTGACCATACTTTCTCCAAGAAAAATCATCCGGTGGAATATCAGACATCTTCATACTTATGGCCGGCACTCTCACCACTCTCTTCATCCTTGATTTCCTAAATTAACAACAACAAAAATCCACAATTTTATAAGTTTCCATTCAATCAAATAAAAATGGGTAATCAAAAATTGTAATATTATCTATTAATATACCTTTTCTTAGGACAATGGCATCCGCCGGAAGACCCAGAACACTTGGCCCCAGAATCATCCATCGAACTGCACTTCCGTTTAAACGACGATGAAGAAAGCGGCGGCCGGCTACCCGACGAGGCCTGCGACAGATTCGTGATCTGAAAACCCGACCCATCTGTATCTCCGGTCAGCGACGACATAAACGAAGTCGCCGGCGACCCTGCCGTCAAAGCCACCGGAACAAAATTAATAGTGGTAACCGGTTCCTTCTTGTCAATAGATGCATTTTTAACCATCTGATGATGCCGGTTATTGAGAACCGGCGGAGGTAAACGCTGAACCGGAGTGGGACGATAAATTCGGGACCCGTTAGAAATCATTTCCTTCTCCACCGTCTGATGGTAGTGCTGATGATTCCCATTTGACTGAATCAACGGCTCTGATTCGTGGGTCTGGGTTTCCGGCGGATGTTGCTGTTGTTGGCGGACGATTGGGCCTCTTCTGAACCGGGCATGACCGGTTCGGGTCTGGTCGAGTAGAGAAATGAACTTTTTGAATTTGTTCACAGCCATATCTGTTACAGCTCTGTAATCTGCACTGCCGGAATCCATTGAGGTCGAAGAAGAAGAAGACTGATTTGTTGGGTTTTGATGGTGAAATTGTTGGGAGGAGTGAGAAAGAACTCTTATGAGATTCTCGACGCTCTGAAGTCCGGCGGTGGCCGCTTCTTGGACGGTGTTTTCTTCCATTTTGGAACCAAAATTATAGACATTATTCATCAGGTCAACAGCCATTTCTATAAAATACAATCAACCAAGGAAAAGCAGAGACTTTGAAGCTGATATTGAGAGAAATGGTATTGTAGTCAAAACAGACCCTTCTCCTGTTTATAAGGTGAGGGGATTTTATTCGGGTCATTTAGACGTCTAAATATAAATATAGGATTTTCTTCTAATGTGTTCTAAGGTATATTCTGGGAGCTGAAAAAAATATATAATAATATTTATTTATATATTTGTACTGAATTTAATATATAAAAAAATAATATATTAGTGGACCCCATGTATTGAATTTCGTGCAAATATATAAATAAATAAAATTTACTCTTGTTTTTCAAACTTAACATGTGCTCTAAGGATACATGCTAAGAGGACCCATAAATATAAGACTCGTCTCTTATTCATATAAAAAAAATTATATGAAATCATTAATTTTTAAAATTTATTATATTATTATTGATATATTGCGTTTGAATCATAAAAGTAATATTTTAAAATTAAATAAATTATATTTAAAATTTAATTTAATTTTTTTAAATGCTTACTCTATCAAATTAGGGCACCTCTCGACTTACCACTGGTCATGGATAGTTATGAAGGTCATAACACATGGTTAATAAAATATTTATACTCAAAAAAATTGTTTTTATTTTAACAATATGTTATAATTTTAACGCGATTTAAAATAAAATTTTTATGTAAGTTTAAAACTTAACACATTTTAAACGGGTCTCAAATTCTTTGTACAAATTCTCTGTATTATATCTATGATATCTGATAACAGAGACCTGATGCATAGATATATATATATATTTGTATGTATATATTATACATACAAATATATATATATATATATAGGGGTGTACATAAAATCGACCAAAATCGAAAAATCGGTCGGACCAAACCACACCGTTACTATTTCAAACCGAAAAATATAAAATCGAACACTATAAAACTAAAAAATCGAAACTAGTTCGGCCGGTTTGGTTTGACTTTTTAAAAAATCGAAACCGACCAAACAATTTAAAATTATAATATAATTTATATACTTTTCTAATAAATATTTATTTTATATAATTATATATTTATTATATGCCTTATTGTGACAAATTTGCAAAACTTCCATCCTAGTGAGTGAGTTAGGTGATTTTTGTTTTTCGGATTTAGAGAACTTCTATTATAATTAGTAATTATTGAATTAATGATTTATTAATTATTATGAAAAATTGACAATATAATAAAAATCAAATTATCAATTACGGAACCGAATAATCGAATAAACCGATCGATTTAACCGAAACTGAATAAACTGATAACCGATTACGATATAAAAATTTGAGCAGTTTTGGTTTTTAATTTTTTATAATCGACTTAAATAGTTTGATTTTTTTTTTTTTAAAAAACCAATCAAACCGACCGTATATATCCCTATATATATATATATATATCATATATCTATTATTAAAGATTAAAGATATAATATAAAGAATTGGTACAAAAAAAATTATCCTATTTTAAACGTATACCAATTGTTTTTTCAACACGTTCATTTCACGGACAGATATTAAATCAGGGAATTGACCAAGACCAGGTTACCGGGTAAGCCGGTGAGAGGAGAGAGAAAGAGGTTATGAGTCACAGTCAAACGAGTAAAGTGGGCGCAGGTTGCGTACCTGGTAGAGTTGACCTTGTAACAGCTTTACAAGGAAAAGTCTAATTAAGCGCGGAAGGTGGGGTTTTGTGGGGCCATTGGACTTCAGCTTTACCGGACACTGGATGCCGTTTAGCAACCTGTTTGTGTAAAAGTTTGAATTGAAAACAACCTAGTCACACGGGATTCTTTTATTCTTTTGTTTGAAAGTGTGGAAGAGAAGAGGAAGACTTTTTAATTGTCTTAGCAAAATATGTGGACTATTTTTTAAGGGATTTGATATTTTAAATATTTTTACGTGTTTATCTTTCACATAAATATAAAATAAATTTTATTTTTATGTGAAAAAAAATTATATAAAAATATTAAAAAATATGTGAAAATAATATCCCTTTTTTAAAATGAGAATCAATTTTATACATACTTTTTATAAATTAATATTTTTATAATATTTAATAAAAATTAGATAATTTTATATTTTTAGTGAAAAGTAAGAAGTTTTAATTTTTTAACAAATTATGTAATATTATTTATTATGATAAAATTTATTTAATAATTTTAACACAATTAAAATTCTTTAATTTTATCTAAAATTATAGAATTGATATATTTTTATTGGATAGTGTAAAAATACTGATTGTAGACAATTCTTAAAGAATTTATTCTCTTTTAAAATAGATGAGAATTTAGCTTGATTATTAAGGTTGAACTTCAGATAATATTAGGTTTCTGCTTATCAAAATAAGTGGATTATTTTTTTGTATTCTTAACTATAGAGATTTACTAGTCCATATTTTAATTATGAATTTTATTTGTACTTATATTATTTTCATATGACCTTTTTATAAATAAAATAAAAAACTAATGGGCAAGACCTTTATTTAATTTTTCAGGATTAGTAAATAATATCTAAAGTTAATCGGGATAATATTCAATACAACAACAAAAACATGTTATCATGTTAACATAAAATAAACGGCATTCACATAAAATAAAATTTTGCTATACATAATGATTTATACAATAATTTATATAATAATTTTTTATAAAATGATGAGTCTCATAAGACAATTAAAATATGAAACTCACTATTTTACAAATGATCATTATATGAAATCATTACGTATAACAAAATTACATAAGATAGGATAGAAAACGTGTGATCATTAGTCATGTTTTCCTTTCCTTCTATAATTTATTAAATAGTGGTGCACACATTTTTTCTCTTTTTATTTTATGCGAGTTACATTATATCTTGTTCATTTTTTTGAGTAGCATTATAATTTGTATAACTGTTGTACGGAATATTTTCTATGGTTACCCATTTAGGGATATCATTAAAACTATTACGATGAGTATCATAAGTAATATCTAAAATCTTTCGCATAATTATAATATCAACATACTTTAGTACCTTACACAATAAAAAAAATAAATGGTAATAGCGACCAATCATATCAACGATCACCCCATTCCATTGCTAATAATTATAGGAGCGATCGCTTTGTCCGATAACTATTTAAATGTGTCGCTAAAAGTAACAGTGATCGCATTTTCGTCACTGAACTCATCGTTGTTGATATTTTCCCGCCCAAAATTTCCTCAAGTAGTTTGGGGTCAAGTTTATTTATCGACTTGCCAGCTCAATGATTGATTGTCAGTCATCAATTGGTCCACGTCATTTAGTACATTTTGTTTTAACGATAGCTGGTCCGCTGCAATAGGCCGTCATTAATTCTTTTTACAAAAATCGATAGTTGGTCCGCCGCAATAGGTCGTCATTAATTTTTTTTACAAAAATCCACCTCTAGTTAACAACGACCATACTAAAAAGAAAGAAAGAGAATAGAGGAGAGAAAGCCCACCCTAGCTGATTTGTTGCCGCCGCCGCGGTTCTCACAGCCCAGCTGTATGTTTTCATTTTATTCTCTTTATAACCTCGCAAACTAATCTATAGATATGACATACATACACTTTGAATGTATAACTATACAATTGAAATTGCTTAAATTAGACACTTGTATGTTATTAATTACTTGAATATATGTATTCAATTAAACGTATTGTTGTGAGAATGAAATGTTAGGGTTTATTTGTTGGAGAAATTAGAAAAATTTGGAAAATTGTTGAAATCCCTAAATCTTTCAATGGGCCTTTTTGATGGTCTAAGCTGAATTATTTAATTCATTTTAGTCAAAACCACATTCGGACAGTTGGACTAAATGGAACAAGGCCCATGTATCAGATAATCTTTATACCGTCTTGCACCACAATACAACTTTGTTACAAAGTTGCATGATAAAATTTAGTTACTCACCGCATTACGCTAGAAAAAAAAAAGGTTACAAAGCGAAATTCTTTTAGACTAATGTGAAATTCTTTAGCTATTTAAATACTCCCAACTTATTTAGATTTAGTAGAAGTAGTTTATGAAAACAATAATTGATGATGTACTTGGATTCAGGGGCGGATCTAGGATTATAATTCAGCAGAGGCGGATTTTAACTAATTTTTTTGTTAAAATTAAATAATAATAAAAGTTGAACTAATCATAATATTAATTAATCATAATATTTACAAATTACAATGTTATCTTCCTATTTCCCATAACTTAAAAATGTTCTAAGATAGTTTCATTAGTAATAATTTTAAATACATCATTTTCAATGTAAGGAACTAAACAATCACTCAACCATTTATCACCCATTTGATTTTGGAGAGTGATTTTAACAATATTCATCGCTAACTAATGGGTCCAGGCCAAAACAAAAAACGACGTAGTCTACCGACCGCGACCAAGCCAAAAAAAATAAATTATCCATGGTCGGTACTAGAATTAGTAGTCAGTTCCCTCTTAACTATTAGATCCTGTAATGAACGATGAGAGATGAGTTTACTGAAATAGTGTCCCTAACTAATGTGAGTTGTGGATCAACTCCTATATATATATATAATAAGTAATCGAAAACTTAGAGTTGACTGGATCTGATTAGGTGCCTATTTTTGTGTTAATAATGTTTTGGTGACTAAAAAAATGGATACAAAATAAAATTATTGTTGGTTAGGGGCGTTGGTCCATCACTGTATTATAAAGGTACCAACGAATTATCATACAATGTACTATATTCATTTTAAATTATATGATCAATATTGACTTTTAAAAATTAATTTGACACATTTTTAAATTCAAAATTAAGATGATTGATTAAAGATTATAAAATAATAAATTTAATCATGAAATAATAAATTTTATAATGAGTAATATTTTTTAGATAGTTTACAATAATCCTCATTGTATTGACTAATATTAAAAAAAATTATGTCAATTCTGAATTTAAAAATCTTTTAAGTTGAGTTAAAAAAATTAACAATAATTAAATAATATGGAACTAAGAGTATTATTTTGTATATCTGTTTAGTTATCATAACATTATTTGTTTTTGTAAGAGTAGTACTAAGTCCATTACTCCCTCTTAGAAAAAGATTATTTTTGTTAACTTTTTTTTTTTTGCTCCCTCCAAGTTTAACTTTCTATTAATATGTCTCATTGAGTTTATAAACTTACATAACTGCCCTTACCAAGTTGGCCCTATAACTAAAAAAAAAAAAAAAAACTCTAGCATAAGCATGCCTATGCTGCCACTGAACAGATCCACCAATGTTGGATTGTATCCCATCCCATAAACTGTCATGTTCTTGTGTAAGTGTACATATTCTTATCGTTAGAGATACCGTTGCTTATTCATGTTCGAGATATTCGAAGTTGAGAGTTTAATATAAATAATAAGTTAAAATTAAATAAAATATAGTAAAATATAATAGACATAAATCGACTCTAATTTTAAATATCTAATATATTAGGGTGAGAATTACCAATATAATATAATACAATACAAGTTAACAAAAAATATTTAATAAATTTTAATATAATAACATATATTATATATCCAATAAGATATAACTGATAAATTAAAATTTAATAAAATATAGTAGATATAAATCAACCTTAATTTTAAATATCAAATATATTAGGGTGACAATTACCAATTGACATATCCTATATCTTATATTCAATTAAAAAAATAAAGTCCATATATCATTTAATTGTGATTGAATTTACATTGATCTCATATTAGTATAGTACAGTAAGTTTAAAAACTCGTTCAAGATTCATTATGAGTGAATCTTGAATAGTTTCTATTTTGGGACTGTTATTATATATTTTTAGACCGGTGTTAATGACTTGAGCACATGAATCTATTTATTTTAAGAAAATTTTGATTAGTTTATCTTCTATGTTCTCTAAGTGTATACTAATTAGAGTGTATAAAGCATATGGTCTATTTTATGTACTTGGAGACCAATGAAAGATACATTCCATTATTATTTTTTTTAATAATAAATGCATGTATTTAAATCGTTGACATTAGTGGAACCTTGCATACTTGAATGGTATAGAAGTCTAGCCCATGTAATAAGAGTGGAGATATACTAAAATAGGAATCATGCATTATATCATGCGAAGATATAGTATAATGAAATACTTCGTCTTAATACAGATACAATAACACCATGGATTTTTATTCAAACCATAGTTAGATGAGTTGTTGAAAGGCAATTGGCTAGATATGTGCTATTGCAGAAATTAGTATTGATTGCAAAGGGATTCTCGATTATGCGTACAGTCACAAGGAATGTGTTAATGCTCAGAACAATATAAGATGTCATTATTTGAAGTGAAAGAATGTAAATTACGTGAACAAAAACATGGTTAGATATCATTTGTTTGTAAAGGGGTTTATGCCTAATTACAGAGAGTGTTAGTGGCAACATAGACAGAAAATGAATAATGACAGCGAGCCAGTACATAATCTAGATAGTGGTATGAATGTCATGGTTCAGGATATTACAGAGCCAAATTTTGATTGGGAACAAAGCAGAGTCAACCTATGAATTCCGACGCTAAGGCATTTTTTAAGTTGTTGAAAGAAGGTAACGAGTTATTATGGCCTGGTTGCACGAATCAAACTACTTTGTCTACAGTGACGATATTACTTAACATTAAGGCTAATCACAATATGATTTATGAATATTTTGAGTCGCTCTGAAAGACCATTAAAAGTATGTTGCCAAATTGTAAAAAATTGTCCAATAACTTTTATTTTTGTAAGAAAATGGTAAAATTGCGCTTTGAATATCAAAATATTGATGCATGCCAAAACAATTGCATGTTATTTTAATAAGAAAGATGAATAAAAGACAAAGTACATAATGTGTGGTCATGATCGATTTAAAGTTAATAAAGAGGGTGTGACTACGAAGAACATAAATATACCTCGTAAGATCTTAAAATATTTTTCAATTATAGATAGGCATAAGAAATTGTACAAGCCCTGCCACCCATAAGCATGCAATGTGCTGTGAGTTTCAGGGAATTTCTTATCATTTATGATTAATGTGTATTCTTATTTAATTCTATTACAACTACACTAATATTATCTTTTATTTCATTTTAGAAAAGATTCAAGCGGGTCGAGGCAGAAGCTGTTGTCATTGAGGGCCTATTCTAAAATAAGTGTGCCACTCGTACAAATGATAACTTAATAAATGAATGGGAGAAGGCAATGGTGAATGCAAATATCGACCATCTTGGACATGGACACATGGTGATAAGCATTTGGGGGAGTACAACCTTTGTTGGTACTTGCAGGAGATATGGGTTGAGATGGTGCAACAATGACTTGCCAAAGAAAGGGCCAAAACACGTAACGTCAATGCCAGAAACAGACTTGCAGGAGTACCAAAAAACCAGAAGGCCAAACAGACATATAGAGGCGGTAGTATTAGACGGTTCCAACATGCTAAGACTTCGTTAAATTTTAATTGGCAAAACATTTGATTTGTCTGTCGAAATTAACATAATTTATTTAATATATTACTGAATTTATAGTTTTATAAATTATTACATTAAATTAATTAAAAATTTAAAATTAGACTATTCCGTTAATAAGATTGGACAGACGTTACGTGGAAGACAAAAAAAAAATAGAAAAAACAATGTAAAACTGACATGGTCAGCTATATTTGACTTGGTCTTATCAAATGAATTTAAAATGTAAATTAATAAAGAAATAATGGCATGACTTTAATTCAGTAACTCTCAAATAAAATTATAATTAAATTTAAAAAATACAAAAGAAAAGAATAACCACACAACCAAAAGAAAAAGATTGGAAACAAATGAAAAGGGTTAGTGAAATTTGCTGTTGCCTTATGTATGAAGGATAAAACAATAATTTACTTTATTTTATTAAAAAATATATAGCTTGCGGACAAAAAAAATTACGAATTTTGTTGTAAGTAAACACATTGACTTGTTATTTACACATTTATACTAATTTATATAGTGTGTTATTGTATCTAATTGCAACAAAATTTATAATACTTTACCGTAAAATATAACAGAATTTTTTATTTTATTTTTATTATTATTATTATTATTATTATTTTGAATTTCTAGAACTCTTATTTTTATAGAATATTTGTGAATTTTATTTCTCCGAAAGGGAAATGAAGGAGAACTGGAGAAGTGCCTCCCCCTATGCGTCAAACTCAAGAGACTAGGTCAATCCACCCAATATCACTGTTCTAATTTTGCTCTCATAGGATGTCTTCTCATTGTCTAATGAATTATTTTACATTAATATTCATAATTTACAATTATAATCATGAATATTTTTCACTTGAAGGCTAAGATAATTGTATATCAATTAAATGACAGGATACGAGATGGATATTAATTCTCAAATTTTAGAGTCTCAAATATAATTGTCATTTTTCTGTTAGTTGTTAAACATTATAATAAACCTACAAATCATTACAAATAAAAAAATGCAATGATGATACGTGTATTTAAAATATATTTTAAAACTCTAGCGTAACTCTATGAAGTTTCTTTTTTTGTGTCGATAATGTCTCGTATACATAAATTCTCAGTAATTATGCTGCGAAAGCGAAACTTAATGAATAATTCTATGATAACAAAATATTAATACAAAAAAGTAAATATTTTGTATCTATTTATTTTTAAATCAACAAAGCACTATTGTTTCTTAATTACCAATAAATTGATTTAAGTGAAGAAGCTAATGTGAGAAAGCCTAATATTGTCTTGGCCCACTGGAGTTAGGGTGTCTTTGTTTCTTCTTATCATCATAATAACCCCTCAAACTAGCCCAGAAAATAATTCAGTATTTGGGCCTTAGACATGTTAGATTGCAAGTCCATCAACATAAGGTCCATATCTCTTAATTTTGAATATTCGACTAAACAATATCCCTCTATTCCAAAATATACACTTCCTCCATTTTATAAATATAACATTACTATCAACTTTTTGAAGTTAATTTAAGATATTTTTAAACTTAAAATTAATATAATTTTTTTTAAAATTTTAGTCAGTACAAGGACAAATATTGTAAATTATCTAAAAAATATTATTAATTGTAATTGTAAGAAGAACAAATTAAATTAGCGCAAAGTTCTATTCTACCACTTGATTTTAACTTGTACCTCTCAATTTGGGACGCGAAGTTTGAACTAGTTGAAATAAAATATCTCAAACTCTTATATTTTGTGTGATTATAGATCAAAATAATTTTGATATAAGTATTAAATATAGTATTGTAGAGCTAAAATAAAATTGTTTATTATAATACAATAAAAGAAAGTATATATAATTACTCATTTTAGCATAGTGAACTATTTTAATTATAAAAAATTTCATTTCATTCACTTAGTTTTTCATTCATGAAAATCCATTTCAATGAAATAGATAAATGTGACAAATAAACTCTCATATAACAACACTAAATGTGCCTTGCCACCTAAGCATATACAAATAGCCTCAATCTTGAAATCTAGCAAGTCCTGAGCCTGATCTGATCAAAGTCTGACCTAAAAACCTCAAAAAGACCTCAACTTTCACCCTAACTTCCTTGGCCTACAAAAAGTCTAAATCTGGCTTGTCCTGACGCCTGGGACAAGCCTGGACTGATTAATGGCCTGGTTAAAAGGTAGCCTGGCCTGGACCTGTCCAACCCAGTACATTCACAGCCTAGCAAACACAACCCATGGGACAAAAAAATTCAACCCAGCAGCGCAGGCCCAGACTATGCGTTGTCCCTCCCAACCCAGCAGCGCAGGCCCATGCATCTACCAGCGCCACACCACCCACGCATATGCAGCCATAGAAAGTGATGTTTACATAACCATGAGAAATGAATTTACAACACCCGAACAAATACTAAAATGCCTAATAACAAACACATCTGCATTATTCTACTTTTATAATTAGGATCCCTTATGAAACATGGGTCTTATTATAAAATTTTTATATTATAACTATTTTTTATAATTATTTTATTTTAGGGTAATTAATTTGTATTTTTGTTAGTGATTTTATTATATTATACTTATATTTTAATAATTACAATGTAATAATAATATCTTAATATTTGTGTAAGATAATATTCAAAAAAAATAGTTCCTTCTAAGAATATATTATTTAACTAATAATATAATTTTAAATTTAAATATATATTTAATAAAAACAAATAAATTTTAAATATCTATTTATTCATATAGTTCAAACAATACTATTTATCTTTAAATTAATAATTCATCTACTTATATATTCATCCATTTATGTAATAGTAAAATCTTATTTGAAACTCAAATAGTTCTAATTATATAATTTAATAAAAAAATTATTATATGATTAAATAGTATTGATAGAAAAAAATGAATTTTAAAGAATATTAACTAAATTAAAAATGTATAAAAATAAGAGATAATTGTGAGTAGATAATTATAATAAAAAGAATATAGATGGAAAGATTAAAAAAAATATAGCTACTTTCCATAAATTTTAAGGTTGAAGGACTATTTCTAAATTTTAGAATTGACATACCATTTTGTACAATTAATTATATATATAAATAATACATATGAAACACACATGTACACGTATATATGTATTGTTACTCTCAAATGTACTAAAAAGATCTAGAAGAGAGTTCAAGAGATTCTTTAAATTTTATTTTTCAAGATTGATTACTGTGACGACCCCAAATCCGGGTTCCATAACCTCGAGTTTGGTTCTCACTATTCAACACATTACTAACAATTAAATACATACATTGCATTTAAATATCGCGGAATAATACATATTGGTTCCCTTCAAAAGGTTACAATACCAGGGTCTATCAACCTTAACATAATAACAGTTCCTATCACAAGGAATTACAAAAGGTTTAAAAACCGTAAATACATAATTAAATATCTAATTAGCATGCATAAGCTAACTTAAGCTCTGGCTTTTCCTTTTCCTTTATCCTTCTTTGAGCAATCAGGATTATCTGAAAAATGGTTCATGATATAGCAAGAATGAGCAACTAGTTTGCTCAGCAAGTTTAGAACAATCATATAGATTTAATATATCATGAATGAATGGAAAATATCAGCAATGATTCAACAATAGATATAACAATTGTGAATGAAACAGGATTCAAATTTTAATAAACAGAATATTTGAATATTAAAAATGCTGAGTGGTCACTAAGGACCCTGAACTAACTAGGGTATAACAGAGTTTCCTCTGACCCTTTGAGTTGTTTGGTTTTCAAGGGGATCAGCCTATTCAACCCGCTGTATATGCATTACATTTAGTCACTGGCGCCCAAAGTCGGTTTCCCGACACAAAATCCCCTAATTTAGGGTTGTTCAATTCTCAGACTTAATATAAGAAATCCGCACCCAACAATGGTTTGGATAAGCTTTTAAAAGTATTCAAGTTATTGAATTTAGAAACGTAATGTCTAGCTGAATTATTAGCTTAAGACATTTTTAATACAGTTCATGAATCAAGAACTAATAAGCTTCAAATGCACTAAGTGCGATTGTATAAACAATATGGATGTGGAATAATTTTAAATAATTAAACCACTGCAAACTTTAACAAAAAATACAAGTATAGAAACTTGTTCAACGATAATAATTGAGTAGGGTTAGAGAACTTGTCTGTTTGCTCAGCTACAATAATTGTCTAGCTTTAACTAACTTGCTTTGAAAGACCTAACATTAATAAAGTCGGTCTAATAATTAGTACGGCGTATTTGCATAACTATACGCTTAATAACGAACTTATTTACCACACATAAGTACTAACACATAATTTACATTAGTCAAAACAATATTATTAACCTTATAGACACTTAATCATTTTAGGTTAATAATTTAATAAGTTAGAAAAATATTTTTCTTAAGTGTTGAACACTTATTAAACCCTTAAACAACTTATTATAATTGTTTAATTAAATTCAATTTATTTTATTAACTCAATCTCTTTTTAATTACTATTTAATATTGATTAAATAGAAATTAATTAATTAACTCTAGTTATTATTTAAAATAAATAATAACTAATTGTACTTACTTATTATTTAATTATACATAAATAATAAATAATTATTAACTTAGTTTTAACCTTCTTTAATTTAATGTTAATCAACCAATAATTAACTAAGTAATTAACCTTACTTATTATTTAATTAAGGAAATTAAATAATAGTTTACTAATCTTAATCCTCTTTAATTATTATTTAATGTCAATTAAATAATAATTAATTATTTAATTAATTCTAATTATTATTTAAGGTTAAATAATAATCAAATCATTCTTATTTATTATTTAAATTAAATAATAAATTATTACTCTAATAACTTAATTTCCATTAATCGCTATTTAATGTTAATTAAATAATAATTAATTACTTAATTATCCTTATTTATTATTTAATAATATTTAAATAATAAATAATTAATTTATAAATTTTATCTCTCTTTAAATATTATTTAATAGGCATTAAATAATAATTGCTAATTTATCATCTTTATTTATTATTAATATTTAAAATAATAAATAAATAATAAATTTATTTAACCTAACCATGGTTTAGCTAACTAGATTAATATTTAAAATATTTAAATATTAAACTTTATGAAAAATCTCCTCCCCAATATTATTTTTGTATTATTATTATTTTTGTTATAATTTTAAATTAATTTTTAAATATTTAAATTAATTAAAATTAACCCGAATGGCATTTTCGTAATTAAGTTGAAAAACCGGACCGATGGCAATTTCGTAAATAATTCGAAAACTGAACCGAGGGCAGAATGGTAATTCTGCCGAAAAAAAACACGGAGGGGCAAACTTGTAATTTCGCCGGAAAATAACTACCGCGCATGGCGCACGTTATAATATTTTCGGACCAAAACGGCGCCGTTTTTGGCAGGCCGGAAATGGCTTCCGCGCGTAACGCGCGGAGAAATTTTCTGCCGACGCCAAATGACGTCGTTTGGCTCCGCGTCGGTGGGTGAACAGTGCCTCGCGCATTGCGCGGCCAGTGTTAAATTTTTTCCTTCCAAGCAGAATGTGAACAGTGTTTCCGGGTACCCATTTTAAATAAAAATATACCTTCAATAAATCTTTAACTCTTCAATAAAAATCCAAAAAAATTACCAATCATCTTATATTAATTTATAACATGAAAAATTAATTTTTCATGATTTAATATCAATATTTTTTTATAAAAATTTTTACATCACATAAACTACCATAAATCATAACTTTTTGTATATAACTCCATTTTGAGTGATTCAAACTTTGTTTTTCTCATGATTTAATGTTCTATAATATTAGAACATCAAACCTAAGTTTTACAAAAATATTTTTGGTAATATATTTCAAAACTTGTTTACACACTACTAAATACATATTTTAGCATATAAAATATACCAAAATACAAACCAAACATATTAAACCCAAGCATGGCATAAATATTACAACTACACATTAATAACCATATTAACATGTTTATACTAACATGATGATTTATTTTATTTAAAAACAAAACTTTATTTAAAATAACTATTACCTTGATTTAATGGCTATTCTTCTTTTTCTCCCAAAGTATGTTGTGAATCTTGAAGACATACACCAAGAACTCCTTCTCCTCTCTTAGTATTTTGCTCTCACTATTTTCTCACTCTCAAATGCTCTCTAGCTCTCTCTTTAGCTTGAAAAATAATGAAGTATACAAGTCTTACAAATGCAAGTATACTCCTACAAAATATTAGATACACACATTGTATCTATTAATCTAGACCATCATGCATCTATATTGGATACTTACACAAGAAAGCTAACCCATACTAAGTTGGTGAGGATTTTGTGGGAAAAGACTTTCCCAAAAATCAAAACAAGCAACCTAATATTAAATAAATGAAAAATAAAAGAAAATAAAAAAAATCATTTTCTCTCTCCTCACTCACCTACACGGCTGATGGACATTTGATTTGTCCCAAAATCAAGTCACTTTGTTTATTTTAATTAATTAATAAGTTATTTAATTGTTTTTCCAAGTGGGCCAATCATTGGGCTTTAATTTAAAATACCAATTGGGCTTCTATTTAATTGTTTGGGCTACTAAAATGTCAAATTTTATTATTCTCCACTTGGGCCACTAATTTACCCATGTTGGGCTAATTTAATAATTTACACATTAATTATTCAATCAATGGTTAAATAAATAATTAGATTGAATAAATAATTAAATATTCTAACCCATAGGTATTAAATTACTAAATGGACTAATAAATATTATTATTAATATTTCACATTATTTACATTAATTAATAATCATATTAATTAATTTATTATATTTAATTCACTCATTATATTCAATTTAATTGAATATTTAATTAATAGGAAACTTATCAATTATTTTGATATTAAAACTTTAGGGTTTGTTCACCAATTTAATAACATATTAGTGACCCCCTTTAATTAATTTTAGTAATTAATTACATAATTATTTAATCACATAATTAATTAATCACATAAAAAGATTTAAATAATCTCATAAAACTAACTCGTTGGAAATTAAATTAATATTTTAATTAATAAAAATGTGGAAATTCTAGGACATTACAATTACCATATAAACAAATTAATTTATTTAGTTATGCACAACGGAATATAATTGAAAAACTCCTTAAAGGATATATTGAAATATTACAATTCTAAATTAGTTTGAGTGTGAAAAGTAGCCACAACAGAAATCATAGAGTTACTAGAATATAAATGTAGTTATGAAAAACAGTAAAGCAAAAGGCATAGAACTATTAAGAGATTCAGAGCATAAAAGTCTCCTAGAACTCTCTTCTACTGTAAAAGTATGGATGATTAATTAAGGATGGTAGGTTATAAAAATCAAGCTCACTAAGAGCTATCACAATCTGAGATTCACTAAGAATCTATAAGTCACCAAGACTTAGTACAAATAGATCACTAAGATCAAATCACGAAATTGAATAAGTATGATATTTGAGGTGCTATCTTCTTCAAATGTATTAGTAGTAGGTTTAGTATGTTAGTATCATAGTGTGGAGCTTTTTTGAACACTTGAACTTTTAGCGCTTATTTTTTTAATTGATCAGTTATCTTTATTGTTTGTTGTAGCAAACCTTTTATACTATATTATTGGAATTTATCCGTTGGATTGTTACCGTTGATTCAAAGGACCTGGGACACTTGTCAATTTGTAATATTTTTGACTTTAGAACCTTGTCAGCTGGACCACATACTATCCCTTTCGATATTTACTATGTTTGGTACAGTAACAAATGTGTGTCCTTGTCATTGCTCATACAGTTGTTATAAAAATTATTTTGTCTCTCGATTTTTATCTCCAACACATTTATAGATCATCACTGAGAAACGCATGTTAAGGTTTATAACGTTTATAATAAATTTGCCACTAACATGTAAGGACTCTGCACTCTACGATTTTGGTCGAACTAGCCTTCAGTGTAGAATCGTAGAGTTGATCCTCTGATCGTTGAGTAACTCCATTTAACAATTTATACCTTACGATTTTCAATGGCTCTTTAATATGGTTTTATAATCTGGTACTTCACTTTAAAATCTTGTCTTCTACTCAACGAAATACTATAGACACCCAAAATTTGTACGTATTATGTAATTATTTGATACGAGGGTCATAATGTCAAATCACTAATCATTGAAGATATCAAGAGAAGATTTGAAAAATATAGGACAATTTCTTGGAGAGCACACACAAATCTGGCAGTATTAAGATGTAAAAAAGAAGGATAAGGAAAAGGCTACACCAGAGATGAAAATGGGTTTGCCCATTTATCGCCTTTGTGACAGATCCAAAAGTAGGCAAATTGGGTATTATCGCGAATGTCTCGAAGAGAAGTTTTTGTATTGGGGTGACACATTTTTTAATTTTTTCCAGATTAAAAAATATGGTCGTTTCATTGCACGAAATAAAAGAGGAGTAGGCAGGCCCCGTAGGGTGGCGCTTACATGTAGGTGTCAGCCCTGGGGACTTTTTAAGGCCATTTGGTGCATATTTTGGCGAGAATGAAGAGGAATAAGGGGGGGGGGGGGGAAAGAGAAATAAGGAAGGAAAAAGAGGGGGAAAGGAGAAAACCTAGGACGGAAAAACCAAAATTATAAATTAATCTTAGATTCATAGTTTTTTTTATTAAAAATTTGATCTAAACTTGTTCAAGAGACTTGAAAGGGAGAATTGATCAAATAAAGTTAAAGGTTCATATATCTCAAGGTTTATTGTATTATTCTTTCTTTTTCTTTTTTCTTTATTGTGAATTATTTGTGCTTGGACTTTGATTATTTGGTGTTTATTTCTTATCTTGAGGCTCTCTAAGCATCTTAGTTTGTTACTAGTGGGTATTATTTGATTTAAATTTATATTTTTGTTATTATAGATTAGTTAATATTACTTTGAGCAAATCTATGGTATTTATGGCTTATGAGATTTAATCTCTAGATCCTAAATTCCTTTTAGATTTTACTTGGGTATAGTTAGATTCTCATGATATAGTAAGTATTTTGACGATATAATTATATTCCTATGATGTAATTAGTTTTATGATTGTGATTTTGTCAATATTTTATTAGATATATGGATGTAGGGTCAATGGATCCTCATTTTTAAACTGTAAATTTCATTTGTAAATTTTAATATTTTGTTGGGTTTAAATAAGAATTATGTGAGCCTATGAATGAGCTCAAGACCCTTAAACTTTGTTTAATGGAATTGAAGGATATTCTCATGATGGACTTAGAAAATGGTAGTCATTTTTGAATTTCGGTGATTTGTAATTGTGTTTGGGTCTTAAAACAATCCAAATAGTTTGCATGCCCAAAAATTGGATTTATGGCCCATTTATTATTGAGTTTTATTAGTTTGATGTGCTTAGGGTTACTTTGATGGCTTCCATGCCCATAGATAAATACATCCCTATTTTTTATGCTTGATTTTATTTTGTCACATAAAAATAGTTTCCCACTAAAAAATCAAAAGACCTTTTAAAATTGAATCAAATTAGGTTATTAATATAAATTTTAGGCTAAAATTGAAAGTAGTGAGAGCTTCATTTCCTATTTGGCAAAAGGATTGCAAAAAATTATTTTTCTTATTAAAATCTTAATTTTTATCACTATTTTATTATATAATTAAATGTTTTCAAACTAAAATGAACATTTCCGTGAAACTCATTATCCACAAAATACTAATTTCTTGCAAATTATACTTATATGACCACTTTGAGATAACAAATCTTAAAGAACAATTTTCAAATTCCTAAAAAACATGTTTTTAATATAAACAACTTTTCAAAAGATATTCATGTAAATTCAAGTTTTCAAAAAACTTTCAAATTAAAATCTTTGCCCAAAGAAATAGAGGCTCCAAGTGCTTTCAAGATAACACACTTAGATAGGTTAGGAAACAATATATTTCTCGGCATACATGACACAACCAACCTAGGCATATGACACTAAGCACATACTCTTATATATTTTTTTTAAGGCTACTTGTTTAAGCTTTAGAACAAATATTAGGAAAGCTCTAACCGTGTTTCACGAAAGTCATAGAGTGCCTAACACCCTCCCCTCGCTTAAGTAAACCCCTGAACTCTTTGAATCTCAATTGCTGGCCAATTATATGGAGTCATATGTTGGTTATCTTATTCATTAATAGTAAAAATTTGAATGAGTTGGTACATCCATTTAAATCTTTATCAACTGATGACTATGCCTAATTGGCTCACATTTAAATTAAAATTTCAAAATTTGTCGACATAAGTCGGTCTTTCCCAAAAATACCCTTAACCAATTTTACAATTTTTCAAAAAGAGTGAAAAATTCTAATTTCGACAAATACCATTCTGCCTTGCACAACTTCAAGTGTTATAAGTACTATAAAACTATACCTTACGATTTTGGATCTACCTAAACAGATTAGATACCTAACTAAGTTATTTTATATAAAATTCTTACAAGAGCTTTACAAAACTTAATTGAATTTACAAATATACATTAATAAAATTGTAATAATTAAATCAAATAAAAGACCTCATAATGCATGTACTAACATGTACCTTCAGTGATTGTTTGTGAATATGTCTATGCATAAGATAGTTTTCAGTTTGATATTTTTTTATTTAATATTTAAAATTAAAAATTGTAAGAGAAAAAATAAAAAATAGGGCTTGACTTAAGCTTATACTAGTCTTGCCCTGGGCTGTCTTGGTTAACAGATCTCAAACAGACTAGCTTTTCTTATTTAAAATGTGACTTTTCTTGTCCTATCGTTGATTAAGTTTAGCCTATCCTAGCCTAATTAATGGTCAAAGTTTGGAAATCCCAAACCAGGTCAAGCTTGAAGGCCCGTTTGTGCAAGCGTACAATCATCCATCAAGTAATACATTAAGACTAACATATTAAAATAGTATTCGAATTGTAAATGAACTTATTACCTTATAGTGACTCGATTTAGTATGTCTTAAGCTAGGTAAACGAGCTAAATAAACATTTTTATTCATTTAACTAAACAAATCGAGTTTGCACATCAAATTTTAAACTCGCTTAAATTAACATATTTATGTGTTCAATAATATTTAGGGTTGCACAAAAGACTTGCGACTTGCAGCTTGCGGCTTGGCCTTAGTCCGGATCTGGTCAAAGCCCGAGCCGGTCAAGCCCGGTCTGAAAGGCTTGAAAATGCTGCTCTTTCAAGACAGATATCTGGCTTGGCCTGCCCTGCAAAAAAGTATGTTTTGGCCTAGTATTAGTCCTGGTCTGGCCTGATCCGACTTGAGGCCTAACCTGATTTTTATTTAGTTATTTATAATTTTTGAACTTTAAAATTATAATTATTCATCAATGAATTATAAATTTTTACTTATTCACTATTGTAATTTATAAATTATAATATACATTAATTTTAATTAATACATCGATAAAGTCAAAAGATTTAATTATTCATTGTTAATTTCTTGTAAATATATTTAATTAATATACATCTTCAATGAATATAACTAGTTAGGATATTTAATATTAACAATAAGTTAGTTACTTAGTTGATTAAATATTAATAATAAGTAGTTTTAATGTTAAATACTAAAATTAATTAATACATCAATAAACTAACTTTTAATATTAAATATTAATAATAAGTTAATTTTTTTTTGTAAATACTCAAGTTCTTCATTAATTTGGATATAATAAATTATTAGGGAAATTTATGATTTTGGTTATTTTTTCGGTATTCTATTGTAACAATTTAAAGAATAATAATATGAAGCACTCAGAAAACTAGTTAGAAATAATATATGAGATATAACTATATATGTGTTCAATGACCATAAAAGAAAAGATATATGTGTATTTAAATTTTACAAAATATATGTCCAACTGATCCTATTACTAAAAAAATAAAATAGAAACTAACTTTATATTCAAAATATAAAAGTGTAATCTACACTAAGTTAGTTTTATTTTGAATCTATAGTCGTATGTATCGCAATAGATTGTATGCAAATTATATTTTCTATGAAAACAAACTATGCATAGTAAAAAATTAGACATAAATTTAGGAATTTAATTTACTTTATATTCTAGTTACATTCAAATTATATGTTTCTTTAATTTAAGAGGAATATATTTATTTTTATTCTAATCATTCAACTTATATTGGTGTAGAGTAGAATGATAAAATAAAACAAATCTAAAAAATCTTGCATCATTTTTACAAAATTTTATTAATTTATATTTTATAATTTATATTTTTAATATTTAATATTTAACATTAAAAGAAAAAAGAAGAAGACCAGACTAACTTAGGCCTAGCCTAACTTAACCCAAAAATCTAAACAGACCACAGCTCAACAGACCACAGCTCAACGGTCAAGTCTTGACCTAACCTGAGCTGGCTAAGTCAGTAGTCTGAACTGTCTTGATTCAAGCTCGAGTCCTAACAAACCCAAACTAAGCCAATATAGATTGATTTATTGTACATATCTAATTATATTATAATATGAAAAAAAAATACACAATCAATTTGATCAAATGGCCGATGAACGGTAAACTACACGAGTGGGTCCCAGACTCCCAGCTTCTGCAACGGATTTATGATGGTTTGGCCAAGTGGGCCACAATACTCTAAATTTTAATAAGATAAATTAAGATCCGGAATCTAGCATTAGTGCAGTTCTCAAGATTAGATTCCGTGTGACAATTGAGTTCCCAAAATTTTAATCATATTATTTGCGGTTTGTGTAGTCAATACTCATTTTGTTCACACAAATTGGTAAGTATAATCTATAGCCAGTTCTTTTTGGGCTGTGGGTCCACATTCCCATACCGCTTCTAAAAGAATTTATACAGAGACCCGCCCGATTGTAAACATTTTCATATGGAGACCCGGCCCAATGTATCTTGGAAATTAATTACAAAAATTTTGGACATTGAATTTGTTCGATTAATAGCAGTTTGAGCGATAGGATTTGAGAGTTCAAACGCACTGTATTATTTTTAACGCGTTGCATTTAAATTATAAATATTATATTTATGAGTAAAATAAAATGATCAAAATTCTCTAATGCCTTTCAAACGCATAAAACTCTTCAAATACTGTAGACGAACTGCATATACAATTTTTACCTCCTAAACTCATTTCTCCTCCAACCTACAAATGTAATCTACACAATAAATCTAGAAATTATTATTCTTTCAATTATTTTATTAATTTCACCACATTCCTCTCCCACAAATAGTGTATTAGAACGTCCTGCATAGTTGTTTGCATAGGAGCACGTGAGCAGAGTAGGGCTGTTCTGTAATTTAATATTTGGCGGAACAACCGAATTTAAATAAATATTGTAATAAGGAAATTTAATCACGGGGTGGAATTTACATCTTATGATAATTAAAATTACGTCTACATGTGAGAATCTCTTCTTGTTAAACATCATAATCACATTACTTTTTTAAGTTAAATTTATGTTTTTAATAAAGATCTTGTTTATTATTTACTACTCTTTTTGTTTTAAAATACAAAATTAATAATTATATTTATAAATTAATTTGATATTTATTAAATGAATTTAAACTTTGCAAATTTTTTAGAATTATAAAAATCCTAATTAGTAGGTTAAATAGTTTATAATATATATAATTATATTTATATCTACAAAAATAAAATTTAAATAAATATTGTGATTCAACCATAATCAACCGGCCCTATATATCGGTGAAGGTAAGTTTTTTTTATGAGTCCTTCTATATTTATTCATTTTTTTTACATATTCGTATATAAGATAAATGAGTGTGGTTCCACTTCATTTTATCTTTAACCCAAATGAGTGGGTCACACTCCTTTGTCTTATATGCGGGTAAAAAAGTAGACAAGTCTAAAATTTTTATTATTATTAAGACTATGTTTATGAGTTTTGAAAAGGAGAGAAAAGAAAAGAGAATGAGAGAAATTTAGAAAAAAGATCAAAAATTCTTTATTTGTGAGTTTTCTTAGGGGAGAAGGAAAAAGAGGAGATTTTTTTTTTAAAAAAAGAAATTCAAAATTTTTCTCACCAACTTGAAAAGATTAAAAAAAATAAATTACTAAAGACTCCCAAATTAAGTTATTTCTTTTTTTAAAATCACAAACACAGGGAAATATCATAGTTTTTTTTTTCTCGCTCTATTCACTTTCGCAAATTTTAAATCCTTTTCTTTTCTTTTTTCACTCCAAACTCATAAATATAGCGTAATTTTTTCTTAATTCTTCTCCTGGTCCCCTTCCTCATATTCTCTCTTTGTCTTAGGATTTAAATGTATATCTAGATTCAGTTATAATTGAATATGTTCTAAAAAAACAACTATAATAAGGTTTAAAAAAAATTGTATTTTTAATCTTTTATTTTAGGATTACAGTTGAAGGTCGATTCATTGCCAAAAATTAACAAACCAATCCATAAAATACACTTTTAATTTTAGAAAAGAAATTAATTACAATGACAAAAAAAAGACCCAAAAAGTACTAGGGAAATGCCCATAAAATAAAATAAAATTAAAAAAATTAATGGTGATTAATGACACTATTTACTTCTTGAATAAAATTTCATTTTTATCTTTATAAGACATTTAGGCTGCGTTTGTTTGCAAAAATTATAATCTCGGGATTATAATTTCGAGGTATGGATTATAATCCTATAGTTATATTTGTTTACCAGGATTATATTTAAGATAAAGTTATTAATCTCAAAATTATCTTGTTTGTTTTTAAATTTTGATTTAAGACTATTAGTCCATAAATTATAAAATGACTTAATAGTCTTGGGATTATAATCCCTGATTGAACATGGTATTAAATAGTCCCCCATATTAAGTCATTTTAAAATCTCTGGACTAATAGTTCAAAGTTCAAATTTAAAAACAAACAAGATAAAGATGAGATTAATAATTTTATATCAAATATAATCCTTACAAATAAACATAACTTTAGGATTATAATTCATGACTTGAGATTATAATCATGTGATTATAATTCTTGCAAACAATTTTTTTGTAATATTATTTTTTTTCTAAATTTGGTAATGCACATATTTATTCATAAAAATAACATTTTACTCCTTCAAATAAAAGCAACAAAAAGTAAAGACTCTATTTCAAGTGAGGGGGAAAAAAGCACATACGGTCCACATGGTTGGGTTTGTACAGATCGCGTTAATCACGTGGTTGGGTTGATTTCTTTTTCTTAAGTTTTGATGTAACAATTTCACATTATGATGTTGATCCACAATTATTAGTATCCACTCCTTTTGCTCTTACTTCCGCTAGGAACTAACAATTTTGCTTTCTTATCACCCACCAAAGAAACTTTGTTAACCCTTTCTTTTAACATCTCCACTTTGGAGTGATGCTGGTTAGCGCAGTATATGATAACCAAAAAATAGAATATTCGTTCGTATTTGTATTTGTTGAAAATAAAATTTATTTAAAGATATTCACAAATAAACGGATTGAAGACGGATAAATTCATCTTCGTATTCGTTTAATATATATCAGTCTGTCAACATATATGTTGAATAATGGATATCGATTATTTGGTATCCGTATATATTTGTGTCCGTAATTTATATCTGGATACTTGTTATAATACAGATTAATTTAAAAATTATAAAAATGCTTTCACTTAAAAAGGACGTGAATAAATTTAATATTTAATATTAACTAATACCAACGTAATTATTGTGAATCATTCACATAGTATGACTTTTAAAATAAAATAAAAAATTGTAGAGGGGAAACTTATATATTATTTTTACATTTATTTCAAAAAAATACAATAAGTGCAAAACTTACGTGAATAACATCAACTTTATATTATAGGATTTTGTGAATTATCTTTAAAAGGTTAAAATGAAGCATTTTCAACATAAAAAATTAATAGATAAAGTAATAATAAAACAAGATACAAGCATACAACAATTAATAATCTTATTTCAACATTTGTTTTTTTTTCTTTTACTAAACAAAAAAAAGAAAAAGAAAAAACATAATCAATATTAGGACTTCTTGTTATTACTCGCATCAACAAATCTAGCCTTAAAACATAATAATTGTACATTTTGCTTAAGGTTACATAACTGATTCATTTTTAACCCGCCTTAATTAATATTACTTGTGAGTTACTAAATGACTAATTGAATTAAGTTTAGTCTTGATATAAATAAGTTCATAATCCCATGCAAAGAATAAGTATTATATTTTTTAATATGTTATAAAGATATTTTATTAAATAGAGTGATTATTTTTATTTTAAAATTTGTAATTAAATCATATGGTTGATGATTGTGTTGTATTATATTAATAGTATACTATTGTTTTTGTAAAACTTTTTAATTATTTATTTATTCATTTACTAATTTCAGTTAATTATACCGATGCATTCAGATAGTCTTTCAGAAACGGATAATATTCATATTTGAATAATTTTCAGAATATCGAATTCAAATAGTAGTTAAGAAATCTACCGAACATCAAATACGAATACAAATAAAATGTATATTTTTAAAATATGAATATGAATATCACTATATTTATATAGCCCAGTCAAATATAAATATTTATAAGATCAAATGTGATAATTTAATGATAAATACTTTTTTTTTTTATCGTACAAGATCATAAATTTAAGTACGCCACCAACAAAAATTAAAAAAAAATCAAAAATAACTAAGTCGCTATATAAAAAAGGTAAGTTATTTATAGGTTTTTTCCTCCAACCCTTTTTCGAAGTTCTCCCAACTCTCGGATGAGATGTAACCCAAGAAAAAAAAGAAGATATTTATGCTCTTAAATTGTCCTTCGAAAAATCTTCAAATGTTTGAACATATGTCCATCTACTTCAATTGCCCATGTTTTGAACATGTCCATCTTCTTCGGATTCAATTAGACAAGAATCCAAAACCACAGCTTGCAAGACTCGAATCAGCTATACGGTGAACGTGGCCAGCTGCATGAGTAATTAATACGTTCTGTCGCTGTCTCCATTAATTTGTAAAATTCTAGATTTTAAAAGTAATAAAAATTCAGTAAATAATGTGATATTATAAACCGTTTAAAAAATACTTATCTTTTATTCATTACTTCTAACTTTAATAAATCAAAGCGCGGCACGATGTCATTTTTACGTTAATAGATTAAGACTTTTATCATGTAATTGAAGGTGGCTGCCATATGCCATCGTTGTTTTGTTCCTTCTGGACAAACAATTAATCATAGAGATTCATACCAAACTATTGCATGTCATGTCATTCATTACTTGAGAAGGAGAATTAGGAGAAATATTTGGTTTATGCAAAATTTGATTTTTTTTTTTCTTTGTAATTTTTTAGGTAGAGAGTGTCCCGTTTGGTTGGTGTTAGTTGTGTCTTTAATATGAAAATATCACATTTAAATTCATGACACACCACCATCTATATTTTACAGATCGCACTGCTCTGATACCAAATATAATAAATATAGTCATAACAGAATTCATCCGAAAAACCAATTATGCAAGAGATAGGACTCAATATTATATCAATCCCGACACCACTATATCATAATTTTTATTATAATGTTGGATTTGGTCCCAATATAATAATATCACATATGAGTTCATGACCTATTTTTCATTTTAGTGATCATTTTTTTTAATTTAATTTGTAATCAGGTAATTAAATTTTTAATTTTTTTTCACTTTCACGGTTGGGTAGACCGTGTTCGTATACTTTCTTTGTTGTAATAGAACTTTTTTCTTAAATTTACATTTTTCTCATTCGTGAGAATTCTATTTGAGAGATTCTTCAAATTGAATTATCTGTCTTTCTATTATGAATTATGAAACTACTTAATTATTTGTGCATCAAAAAGAAAAACATCATTTCGAGGCCAATAAAGAAGAGACCTCCCAACTTCGCCGATCGAGAGGGGATTGGTCTTTTACCAACAATCCAACTACCTCCTTCACACGGCGTGATATGATAAATAGCATGGGATTTCAGGCCTTGTGGTAAGTAAAAATCTTAAACATTGCAATATGTATAATTTCATAATCAACGTCAGTTATTTTATTTAAAATATTAAAGATTCAAAATATCTGATAAATATTTAAACATCTGATAAATATTTAAAAGATTCAAAATTTATTCTTTAACGACTATGAATGTAACAACCCTAGTTAAATTAAATCATAACAGAATAAGGTCCAAGATGTTGTCTTAATAATATTTTTTTGAATTATCTTATTTTAATACAAGCTCATGATTGGAGATATTAATAATAACAATTTAAATTTTTTATATATATATTTAAATATTTTATATTAATAAATATGAGACTGACATGTAACAATGATGGCTGCAATCTTATTGTTTAGCTTTATTTTTACTTGGGAGATAAACATTAGTGTTCAATTTGTAAGATGTACGTTTGTAAGATTGAATATATAATAAGAAAGAATATTGATGAAGTCATCCGAGCACTAATTTATTCAGGATTGGCCAGTACAAACAAAAGTCTAATTTGGATTTTGGAGTTGCCGGTTGGTTGCGTGTTAGAATGCAACACTTTACATCCGCTTAATCTCGTAAGAGTTAAGGCACTTGTTGAAAAATATATGATACAGAGTAACTCTCTACCTACTACGCATTATTATTCTTGTAATTTTTTTGAATTTGGGCCTCGACATAAGCGTATAAGAGTTTCTTTGTGGGCCACAGGTGAAATTTATGTTGTCAGAAGTTTGAAATATCTTATTTTATATTTTTTATATATAAAAAAAATTAAATAGAGACATTTTTTTAACTAGTACTAATTTAAATAATTATAGCCAAAAAAACAAAACTATTGTATGCCACCAAAAAAATACTATTACGTATCATATTTGTTACTTTTAAAATTCAGATGAATTTATATTATTTTCTCATCATAAAATTAAATATAAAAATTTAAACAACAATATTATTAAAAAAATTATTTTTCTAAAGTACCCACATTCAAAATTAATTATACGTTTTTGAATTTTTAATGTTAATTTGTGAAATTCTGAAATTTAAAATTGATATGATTTTATTAAAATTTTTAAAAGTAACAAATATTTTAATTATTATACTTTATCAATAAGTATACAATAATTATCGTTATTCAAAGTAAAATTAAAAAAGTTTTTATTCAAAGTAAAATTAAATAAGTTTTTATCGGCCTTAAATTTCTAAAGATCTTAAATTAATCTTAAAAGTCAAAATGTATACCAACTTTTGAAACAAACGAAAACTTAACATCAGCTAAAATGTATAGTGGTTGTATAATTTATTATACTTAATGCAACTAGAATTCAAGTAATGTATGTTTGGCAGTTTATATTACTTCTTGCTTAAAAATAATAATGTATCTTTAATTTTAAAATAAATTAAATATTATATTTAATTTTAGAAGGAAAAGAGTAATTTTTTAATGTACCGTATAATTATAACGAAAATGAAAAGAAGCCATTGGAAACTCACGGACAAGGAGGTGCGTGGGATGAAGCCGAAGGGAAAGCGACTTGCACGAACTTTTGTGGGTCATGCAAACAATTATTCTAAATAATTTAAATAGATAGAGACTTTATTTCTCTTCGTTGCACTTCACACTTCTTAAGCCACCAATTTTCATATGACGTGATTATAATAAATTCATATAAAAACAATGACCATAAAGTCCCCAAAAAAATCATGCATTCATATTGTCATATATTTCAAAAGCAATGCCCCACAAAAAGTATTGATAAACCCTCCATCCCTTTACCTTTTTTTGCTTTTGAGATGGTTTTAAAATAATAAATATTAAGATAATAATAATAATTGCTTTATTTTTATTTTTCTCTTTAATTTCTATGTTTAGGAGACATGAGAAACTTTGTCTAATTTGAAGTAAAAGAATAATTTTACTAATTTAAAATAATAAAAAATTGATTAACGGGCCAAGTTGACCCGTGCCAACTTGAACCACGAGTCATTTATTGGTAACTAAAATTTTTTTTAACCATTTTAGTTCAACCCATTTATAACTTAACCCGTTTGTCAGGTCTAAACGTGATCCTTTCTTGTACGCAATGAGAGATAAAGAAGAATCTTCAGCCAACTAGAATCATAGGTCTGCTTCATCATGTAAAAATTAAAACAAATAAATATATTTAATTGTGTTAATTAATAATTGAGGAAATGGTAATAAATGATTCATCAAACAACAATTGTAATTCGTAAAGTAACATTGTTTACTAAGTTCTAATCAAGGATTCCTAAGCTTCCGATTCACTCAACTTAATAGTTTCAAAAAGAGAAAAACAAAACTCAATATGATATCAAACTAGTATCCCCCAACCTCATGTTCCAAAGTAAAACAGGTGTTCTTTGATCAAAACTCTCTCTTTTGACGAAGGTCGGAGTTAAATTATGCAGAGATAAAATAAGAGTTTTATAAATTTTGAAGAACTAAATAGAAAGATAAAAAAAAGTTATTATAAAAAAATAAAATAATAATATAACTAAATTTGTAAAAGTAAAAGAGGGAAAAAAAATTGTGTAACACGATTACACCATAATACTCCATCTGTTCCAAATTATAAAATTAATATTGACTTTCTAAAAGTTAATTTGAAATATTTTTAAATTTAAAATTGACATGATTCATTCAAGTCTTGAAAATAATAAATTTTATAACTATTAATATTTTTTAGATAATTTATTATATTTATAATTATAATAACATAAATTAAATGAATTTATGTTAATTTTAAATTAAAAAATATTTAAAATTAATTTTAAAAAAATTAATATTAATTTTATAATTTAGATAACAAGGAGTATAAATATAAATTAGGGTCGGGTTCCATGACCACTGCTGTCAACTACTTCCAATTTTCGCAAATCTTTTTTCTTCATCTGGTATTTATAATTCTACGCTGGTTGTATTCAAATCATCTCAACCAATTATCTCTCACGCAGCAACAATATGGTAGGACCCACTTTTGCCCATCTAGGAACCAATTCACAAAGTCTAGCTCGGGACATAAAAGTCAAGTCCTTATTGCTCCTATTCAAGGCTCACTGCTTCACTCGATCACTCCTCTTTCAATTCACAGAAGGGCTTGTTTTGTTTTATTTTAGCAAGGATTTGAATAATGAGAGTAAATTATATAACGATGGCCTACCCAATAACAACATATTTTAATAACAATATGTTTAGAAGAAAATCAAGGGAATTAATTAATTAAATTGTTTTACAATAATAAATTATAAAATTTTGCAAATCTAAGATATTGAAAAAATTAACCACCAAGTGATTGGGTTTTAAATTTTTTCATATAAAATTAGGGTCCGTTTGGATAATTTATTTTTAAATTCAATTTGACTTGTAACTCTATATAGAGTTACAATTCATTGATTAAAAAAAATCAAAACAACACAATTCTATTGTTTGGTTAGTATATTAAATTCATATTATGTTATATTTGTATTAAAATTTTAAAACTTTTATTTGGATAGTTATTATTTTTATATTATTTTCATTATAAAAAAAATCAACATAATTAAATATATCTATATAAAATAAAGCATAACTAGTATTTATTATAAAGAAACACAGAAAAAAGCATTATAAAAAAAAATTATTGTTCAGTTATTTTTAATTTTTTTTTTATATGTTTAACTAAAATTTATACAAAGGGAATAAATAAAGTACTTGAAAACCAAAATATGGGGATCTTGGGAGAGTGAACTTTGTATGCTAATTTTCTTTTACATTTCAAGAGTGTTAACAAAATGCAGTCTCTCAATACTCAATAGAAGACATTTTTCACCAAATCATGATTGATTTATGAATTCATATTCAATAAACTTCCATACAAATAATGTAAAATTGCATATTTGTGAAGCTATTTGGAAAATTTCTACTTTGTATTCCTGCAAACACCCCCCCTTCTTTGTGGAACTTGGGTGTGTGTGAGGTCAGTTTAGGCCGCCAGGGGGCATAGTCCATGCATGCCAAAGACACATCAAGTGTGTTGAACCCTGGGGTTTTGGATATAATTATGTTATTTTATAAATATAATTTAATATATAAAATAATTTTTTAAAATAGTATTATTTTGAGATCAATTTACGAGGTGTGTTTAATTTTTTGAGCCTTCTTATTTATAAATGTATTATTAATTAATTATTTGTGAATCTGTATTTTTCAAAAAATCGAATCTAAAGAAAGAAACTGTAGTTCATAAAAAATAGGTGCAGACCAAAAAAGAAGACAGACATCCGTTTCAGTGCTATACAAATTTTAGAATATATACTATGTTTGAAACTTTATTAGTGTTATTTTACGGTCTAAAATTATAAATGTATCTTTTAATCTAAAAATAAATTAAAAAAATTATAATTTTAAAAGAAAAGAAAAGAAAAGAAAAAGACAGAGATCTACAGACATCCAGTTTCGTGTATTTCTACTACGTAAATCTTAATATCCACACTCGTTTTACTTTTCCACACTCAATCCTCACTTCATCGAGTTAATTGTACTATTTCTCTCTCTAAATAGATAAAATGTCGATCAACGGTGGGGATCCAACAAGCCCCCCTCTTCATCCACCGCCGATGATCAGAAAGATTAGATCTTACACAGTCTTCGTTACTCCTTGCCAAACTCTAAACCCTCTTCCTCCCATTCGCATCACTAACAATCACCCCTCTCTTTTGATTCGCCGGTCATTCAGCCGTTGCCGTCGACTCAATCTCCGCCACCTGTTCTCCCACCTCTGGTGCACTATAATCCTAAGTCGCAATGTCTGATAGCGTCGGTCATCGACCGCGAATTGTAGCTTAATCTCCCCCATTAGAGAAAATCTAGTTGAGAGGGAGAGGGGCAATTGAAGAATGTGTTAACTATGTGTATTGAGCGTGTTTTAGTGTGTGTGTCCGACATTTGATTGTGCGAACTCTTAAATTTTGTCTCATGGATAGCCTTGGTATTGGATTTATATTATTTACAGATCTAGACTTCTAAATCAATCTCAATTCCAGACTCATTTTTACTATCTAAATAATGGAATTGGTTTTGGTAGTTCCAATTCCAATTTCAAGTAATCGAATCAAGGTTCCCAAACAGACCCTTATTGATTTTAGAAATATACTATGGCCCTCTATCATCTTCCATTCGACAAACTTGATAAAAGGACCTCAATTTTTTTCCATAGTTTGAGTTCGGTCTCAACTATTTCGCACCTCATTTTGATACTAATTGAAAGTGAGATAAATGCATTAATTCGGTGTACTCTAAAGACACCCTTAATACAATATATTCAATTTCTATCTGTATTTTGGACCTCTGGTGAGTTACAGACAGTAAAAAAAGGTCAAATTTTTGATGATTTTATCATCTATGATCTAGTTAAATACAAAAACTTTTGATACAATTCAAATCTCTTGGTAATCTGCTAAATTCTTTACGTAAAATGTTATTATTGGATAATATAAAATACTCGTTTTTATCAACTATCCGTATATAATTTTGATAATCTCTTAATTTTTTTATACGTAAAATGTTATTATTGAGTGATGTAAAACATTGATTTTATTAGCCATTCGTATGAGGACATAAGGGTAGATGAATATCTACAAATTATATTATCCCCAAACCAACTTCAGTAGAACTAAAACCCATAAGCCAAATTCATTGCAAATTAGAATTCATTGATCACTTGGGGCTTATTAACATTTCCATCTTTTGTTCATGAATGAATTTCTCAGGTAATTGCTCTAGGCAGGGACGGATCTACTCTTTGGCTTACCTGGGCAAGTGCCTCGGCAGCCGGTGAAATACCTTCAAGGCAGATCTCAAAATGCCTTGGCAGCAGAGGCGGAGGAAGTGCAGAGGCGGAAGTGTAGAGGCGGAGGAAGTGCAGAGGTGGTGGTGAGTATGAAGGGATTGTGGCAGCGGCGGTGGTGGAGAAGGAAGGGGCTACGTGAGGCAAGAGAATACTGCTAGGCTGCTGTTGAAAATGGTTTTACCAAATTGTGATTTTCAGGTTTTTCATTACCATTTAGCATTGAATGGATGTATAAAGGCTTCAACATGATGTGGATAATTATCATTGTAACGCATCTGATGTTGAAATGATTAGAATTATTGAACCGGAGATTAAAAAAAATTCTACTAATTACATGCCAAGCTAGTAATTCTACTAATTCTATAGCTAATTTTTTTTTAAAAAAATTTAATAAATTGCTTCATATTTGAGGTGTGCAAATTTCTATTTTCTTTTATGAACCTACCTTTTGAACCTTTTTTTATAGTAATTCTTAGCGTGATAAATATGATAGTTAAATCAAAATGGATTTTCCCATGATGTGTTTCTTGAACAAATTGACTGTAATTTGCAGCAGGCTGAGATGAGCGTAATATGATAATTTGCAATTTTTTGAACAAATTGTTATAAGGAGGCTGAGATGAGAGGTTAACATAACCAAATGGCTATGACTTGAGAGTCTCAAAACAGTGCACACCAAGTGCTTGATAAAAGTCTTTCATGAACTATTTTGATTAAAAACCAAATATTAGACAAAATTAAAGCTTGGGTTGGACATATATATCATATATGATGCTTGTGACGCCCCCAAATCTAGGTCTACACAGCCCAAACTTGAGTCGTCAAAAGACTACAACAAAATTATTACAACAAAGCACAACGTACAACAATACAGTGTATAATAATACACAACTAAGTCTTCACTATTATTGCCACACTATTTTACAACACGTGAAGACTAGGATAGCTATTCCTCGGACTCTCACTCCATCCCCCGGCTAGACCCCGTTACGTTTTCATCTCCTGTTGAAAACAATGGAACAAAAGAAAGGGTGAGCTCAAATAGCCCAGTAAGAAATATCATGACTAAGATAATGACGAATAAATTATCATTAGCCTTCAACAGTTGAGTTCTTGATAGAATACAATAGACTACAAGGTTTATATCAAAAACTGTAGTTAAATTCTTAAACAACGTTCAGATCAATAATAGCAGTGGAATGAGCAATCTATTAGAAGAATAATGCAGACCATAATGTCCACTCGCTTCTCTTTTTAGTAAAAACATCATCAACTTTTATCATCTGAAATACCATTAGTCATGATAATAAAAATTCACAGTTCCTGGTCATAATCATGCAAATCAACAGTTCATCTTTGCACTACGGGCCAAAGATATTCAATAAAGCACCAACGGTCATGATTATACCAGATTCAGCCTTTGGTCATAATCATACCAACCAACAGTTCATCTTTGCACTACGGGCCAAAGAGAACATTCACCACGTGTCATAAAAGACACCGAACAGATGTATCGCCTTTAACCTAGTATATCGCCTTTAACCTATCATCTGTTCAACAATTATATCACATCTGTGCCCCCGGCCACAGATATTCACAACAGCTTGATTCTTGATGATTAATACAAATAACAGTGATACAAAAGATGAACAGAAGAACAGGATAAACAATAAGTATCGGAAGTTTACTTTGTGCAGATTCAAATAATGTCCAAATTGCCAACATGATGTGGAGTGAAATTTAAAAATGATATTCAAGATCCATAGTTCAGAATAACGATTATAGTTCAATAGAAAGGTTCAGAAAATAGGAAGGTTCAATTGAAATAATGAAGTTCAACTATTATGGAACATATAATATTTTCAGGAATTATAGAAGCAATAGTTCCATAATAAGTTTCGATTTAGGTGTATGAAAGAAAATAATATCCCTTACCGTAGCAGGTTTGATTAACAAAAGGTGAAGGGAATTAATATCCCTTACCATAGTAAGTTTGAATAATGGACGATGAAAAAGATGGTATCCCTTATGAGTATAAAGGAAAATGATATCACTTACGAATATGGAATAAAAGTGTCATGTGATAATTCATGTAGACAAATTATTTCCACACGAGACAAATAAAAAGGGTTATTCACCAACAGACGATAATCCGCGCCGTAAGGTTATTCCCATCAATTTGAATACGAAGAGTTATTCACCAAACAGGCGATAATCCGCACCGTAAGGTTATTCTCAAAGATTAGTAAGGAATGAATACAAAAGGTTATTCACCAACAGGCGGTAAACCGCGCCGTAAGGTTATTCCCACAATTTAATACATGAAAGTAAATGGCACAAGAAAGAAACGATATTATTTTCGAGAATCAAAGAATGATAATCCCTTCAAGTAATAAAGAAAATAATATCCATTTATGGTGATGAAAAGAATAATACCCCTTACCGTAGTAATTTAGAATATGAAAGAAGATGATAATCCTTACCACAGTAAATTTAAGAGTGTGAAAAGAATAATATTCCTTACCACAGTAAATTTAAGAGTTTGAAATGAATGGTATTCCTTACCGTAGTAAGTTTAAGAGTGTGAAAAGAATGATATTCCTTACCTTAACACGTGACTGGATATTGATTTAAATGAGGTTGATCAACCTATATATTTTTAATAAAATTAGTAATTACCACATATAAATTTCAAAGTGTATGATAATTCGTATAATATGAACTATCAAAATTATATATATTTAACATAATTTTTGTAGTATAATATAACTACTTTAAAATAGTTTTTAAAATAATATTACCAAATAAATCTTCCAAAGAAAGCTTTTAAAATGAATCTTCTAATAGAAGAGTCTTCTAAAGGAAGATTTGTGAATACCGTAAAATATAGGAATTTATGAAATTACTACTCTTTAATAAAAGACTTACTTGAAAAATTTCTGCACTCCTTTTGGCTTTCAAACTCTCAAAATATCCTTACTATTCTAAGAGAAAACTCATAAAATTCTTATAGAAAAATTCTATGTTTTAGGTGTGATTTTTCTATTCAGCTGAACAAGCTATTTATAGGAGAAAAGAAGTTACTATGCGCGGTAGGTGAAATAAAAAAAATTCAGCAGAGGCTGCGCAGCAGCCTCCACCAACTCTTCAGCAAATTCTCACATTTCTCACATTTCGTGTGGGCCTCACAGTGAGTCCCACATGTTTCTTACTATTCACGTCACTATTTACGTTACTATTCACGTCACTATTCACGTTACTATTTCAAATAGTAAAATTAATTATTTTATTTTTTATTTATTCTTCCTGTGAGTCCAATGTCGACGCCGGGATTTTCGTCCGTCTCGTTTTTTATTATTAAAATGTCCCTTTTCAATTTTAGCCTTTTGATTTAAATGTGATTTTGAAAAGGGTCGGCTTAGTGTCGACGGGGTTTTGAAATGTCGAATTTTTATGAGCCAATTGACCAGAGTCGCCAGTTGGTATATTTGAAATGGATGTACCAACTCATCCGAATTTTGTTTTCGTAATCGCTGGCTCATATGTGACTCCGAATTAATTGATCCGCAAACCGAGATTCATAGAGTTCGGGGGCTTGCTTAAGCGAGGGGAAGGTGTTAGGCACCCCCCGACTTCCGTGAAACACGGTTACCGCAATCTCGATGTTTTCCTATCCTTTTAAATCCTAAAATGTGTGAGTTGCGTGTGTGTGCGTGTGTGCCTAGGTGGACGTTTGTGGTGCGTTTTGCATAACAAGTTTGCTTTTATTTTATATGGCAAAAGTGTTTATCTGGAAAGTGTTTTGGACGTTCTTTGACCCGAATGACGAGGCTTCGCTTTTTATAAGAAAGATTGATTTTAATTTCGAAAGCGTTGATGGTTTTTTATTTAGATGTCATTTTAGAAAACAATAGTTTTAAACTTTTGTCAAATAGGAATCGAGACTATACATTGCCTTCTAACAGTTAATATAAATAAAACGAGGGCAACTTCTAGAACTCTTTAACCCTATGCACAAAGTTTAATGAAACATTTATTTATTTGCAAAATCGTTTTTTGTGACGTTTTAAAACCAACTAAAGCCTATTCATCAATCATGGATTAAAGTTTGCCAAAACACTTAACCTTTAAACCTCGTGAATCTAATATCCTAAATTGATCACTTTTAGAAAATCTTCATCGTTTGCCTTATTTTGGAAAACCATTTTTTCGTGTTGTAAATTAAAACAAACATTCCAAAACGTGTCGGGGCTATCCATGGGCATGTGAGCCATCCAGACAACCCCAAACACCCACAATCACATATTTTATTATTATCACGGGGCCTTAACCCGAACACGACTTTGTGTCGTTTTAAGGCCCGATTTTACAAAATACACACACCTGGACCCTATATCACGATTACATATACCCAAAACGTCCATCATCGGGATTCGACCAATAGGATCTCCTCCCTAGGCTCACAATCATCCAAATAGCTACATAACCAATAATAAACCAAATCTAACAATATTAAACCTCGATATCGCACTACATAACCCAAATATCACCCAAATCAAAACTACGCCTTACTCATTACCACAACGAGCGAAAAATCACCGTACGGATGTCATCGGGGCGTTAGGAGGAGTTACGTTCCGATGGAACCCTCGCTAAACGACCCCTAATCCACGGATCATCACCATTACAACAACAACTATACTACACAAACCCAAAACACAATATTATCACATTTATATAAACAAGAAAAATTCAAAACAAACACCCATTTTCACCTTGCAATACACCGGAACAAGCTTTATATTCCAAGATTGATCAAACCCACAAGAATATACAACTATCTAGCAAAAGAAAGTGAGATTTCCCCTAAATTTTCTCCAACCCGAGCCCCTTCTTCTTCTTCCTCGCGATTTTCTCTCTCTAAAATTCTAACTTTTTTTCTTCTCTTTCAGCTCTCGGGTGGAAATGGCGATCTATAGCCATTTCCAGGCAGCCGCAGATGCATCTGCGGCTGGCCGCAGATCCATCTGCGGCTGGGCGGCAAGCCGCCTGCGCCGCTTCCTCGGCTGCCGTGTGCCGTCTCCTTGAGTCGTGCGAAACCTCGAAAATCGTTTGGCCGCAGATGCATCCGCGGCTGTCTGGCTTGCTTTTCTCGATTTCCGTGCCACGCGGTCTTAATTCGCCGATTTCTGCGGTATTATTTTGGAAGGCTGTATTTTTGCAATCCGGAAATCCCTGGGAAACGTGCCACATTGTTCTGGGAGGCTAGTTGAGATGCATCTGCGGCTGGAATCGGATCCTATTTCAGATCGCGACCCCCCCGAATTGTTCACTTTTCCGCCTTCTCCCTCTCTCGTTTTCAGTTTTTTTCGTCCCCCACCCGGCTTTTTCGTCTTTTGGACATCTTTTGGCAAAATCTGCTCCGATTAAAACAGTCTACGCACTTCGGGTAACGTTTTAACTCCTTTTTCTTTGATTTTCGCTTTCGTTTGGCTATGTATTTACTTGTTTGAACGTTTTAATCTTAGCAATGCCTGCCTATGTGAGATATTGGTACTAGACATAGCATAGATAAACAAATGGGTCTTGCAGTTATGCTTTATTTATTTTGAAAAACCATGGTCTTAGTCATTTTATGCTCCTGGTGCATCATTTTCACTTGCATATGGGATTTGTGGGTTGCCTGACTTGTTTAAACATGCCGGACCGCGCATGGGATGTCCATTTTACAAACGAAACTCTGCCGAAATTTCGGGAAATCTAGCGCACCCCCAGGAATTTACTTATGCATTTCCCCTTTATAAACATGTCATGCTGCCCTATGATTCTTTAGCAATATGCAATAAGATTTACTTAAAAGATAACGAGCTAAGGATGTACCTCCTTTTCGTGATGCCGTTTCAGTCATGGATCCTGATGCTCCCAGTGGCTCCACAGTGCCCTGGGTTGCGGGAGTCCGACGTCGCAGATCGGCCACCCCAGCTCCAGCTCCCGTCCTGACCCGTCATTCTCGTAGATTGGCGGAGTCTGTCATTCGCCCCGTTCAGCCGGATGTTGATGAGGATGCCCCCGTTGAGGCAGAGGCGGGCCCTTCGGGCACAGCGGCTCCTCCCCCCATGCGTCGGATCTTACCAGGGGCCCGTGCCAGGATACCGGATCTGCTCGGTCCTGTTCTCAGTAGTCACCCCTCAGCCTACCTGGCGGCTAACGAGGTATATCCGTTGTTCACGTTCATTCACACCTGTAGGGTTACCATGCCTGACTTTTGATGGCTGTCACAGGTTCCTGAGTTTACCCATCCTCGGGGAAACTGGTTCAGCATCTACACCCTCTATCATGCGATGCATTCTAATTACAGGGGGATGGTGGATTCTTGGGGCTTTAGACATTTCTTCACCATCGCCCCTCGCCGATGTCCGTGGGGCTATATGAGGGCCCTATCTGAGCGTTGGTTCCACCAGACACAGTCACTTCACCTTCTGGACTGCGAGCTGCTGCTGACCCCTTTCGACTGGCGTTATATCACCGGGGTGGAGTTCTCTGGACCCCGGGTCCCTCTGGAGACTGACATCACCCTCGCAGCTGTTCGATCCTTGTTGGGTTTTACTCCCCAGGAGAAAGTCTTTAAGGCCCGCAGCATTCGATCGGGAGCCTTGGCTGTAGATGCCATTGGAGGGGTCCTCTCCGAGCCATTCCCTGAGGACCGGACTACTCGTGACTTTCTGCTCCGACGCTTGTTCCTGACCATTTTGAGGGGCTATTTTCTGGGGAACAACTCCTCGACTATCCATTTCAGTATCGTTGGAGCCACCCGGGAGGTTGACCAGATCGGGGATTATGATTGGGGCTCTTTCACCTTTGCTTACTTCCTCCAGGGTCTTCGGCTTCGCTCAGAGGGACAAACGGATGCTTGGCTCGGATTCTACCCCTTCCTGCTAGTAGGTCCCTTTCTATTGTATAGTCCTTGATCTGTTCCATTTCTTTGTCCCTTCCTGCTACTTACGATTTTCCTTTTTTGTTTGACAGTTCTGGGCTTACGAGAGACTACCCTGCTTGCGGCCAGTTACTACCCTCGGCCCGGAGACTTATCCCAGGGGTCGTAGATGGCACCATAGTACTCTTGAGGAGACCCCAGTGTCAGATAGTTTTGCTCACTGTCGGCTGCAATTAGAGCTGATCTCGTCCGCGGATGTTACCTGGGTTCCCTACACGGCGGATCATTTGGCGGCTGGCCTCGCCGGTGGCTATGCCGCGGATCGGGAGCATGCCTTGTCCACTCGTCGTATTCCATTTCTGACCTATGGTGGATGGGAGCTGTATCTAGGGGAGCGCGCCATCAAATGTGTGACTGGGGAGGCTCGTATCCCTTTCGCCCCTCCCTCACAGAGAGCTTGGTTCGCGGATGCCTACCTCCCAGAGGACCTGATAGCCGGGGAGGACGGATATATGCTTTCTGCCGGTCCTCATTCGAACGAGAGCTTCAGTGCATGGTGGAGACCCCGCACTATCGGGCCTCAGACCCGTGCCACCTACTTCCTTGGAGACTTGGTTCACGGGTCGGTGATGATGGCAGATTGGATGGAGTGTGTCAGGGCCCCCACCCATTCAGACCAGATCGCTTCCCTCACTCGGCAGGTGGATCAGCTATCCCTTTTTGTTCGGAGCTTGGGTCGAGATCCCGAGGAGGCTTATGCAGCAGACCCACAGGGGTACGATTTTGGTGCGGGTTCCGGTCCTTCGTATGCCCCAGTTCCGCCTTATTCCTGCCCAGACCTGAACTTTGAGGATGAGGCCTCCGTTCCCCAGGATTTGCCTGCAGATCAGTTTGAGGACGTTGCCTTCATTGATGGCATAGACTTCACTGATTAGACTTTGATAGGCTAGGACCTCTGTATTCAAACCTGCTCGTTTTATTATCATTTCTCATTTCATGGATCATTTACAGATTTATTTTATTTTATGCACAATCATTTATTTTTGATGCTCCATTTATTCCATTATAGCTTGTATGATGCATGATTTATTATATACGTGGATAAAGAAAAATTGACCCCTGTATAGTCTTTTGATACTGCTTTTTTACAGATGTCATCCATAGATGTGGTTCGCGTGGACCCTCGCGTCCCGTCAGGGATCATTGGCAGGCTCCGCTTGTGGCTGGATAGTTTGCTACCCTCTGACCGGATCATTGCAGAGGGTCTTTTGGGACATTCCTTCTCCCTTTTGCCATTTCAGGTGCCGCCGGGCTTTGTTGACGGCATTCTCAGTTGTTGGATCCCGGACAGACAGGTTTTCAGGTTTGGGCTGGAGTATCTGACCCCCACTCTCGAGGAGTATGCTCGCTTTACCGGTTTGTCGGTGGATGGTCCCTGCGCACGGGTTACTTCAGGCCATATGCGCCGTCAGTTTCTGACTTTCACAGGTTTGCGGAGGACAACTCTACTATCTGTGATTTCTTCGAGCCACCTTGTCCCTCTACCCTTCTTGGTTGACAGATTTGGCTCGGTGGATAGCTTCTCTCGATTCTCCAGTGATTTTTCAGTATCTGAGGAGCGCTGGGGCGCTTTGAGAGTGGATGTTTTGATGGCTTGCGTCATATCAGCTTTGTACATGCCTGCAGGGGATGACCTTCTGGATATGCGGGTCATTGCGGCGGTTCAGGCCCTTCAGGAGGATCATACTATCCTTCCCATGATACTTGCCGAGACTTACCTATCGGCCTCGTATTGTCATTCCTTCTCTGGTCGCATATTCAGGGGAAGTTCCATTTTGTTGTATGTATGGTTCATGAGCCATCTCAGACCTATCGGACAGTTTCGTCGGCATGGGTTTTGTTTCAGTCATAGCCTGGCCATGCAGTTCTCATTCCGTCCCCGGCGATGCACGGACACAGCTTCCTGGAGGGAGTTCTTATCGGCCATTGAGGAGCCCTTCCATCTTCTGATCTATTCGGGTTATTGCTCCTTCCAGAGCTTTTTGACTCATGTGCCACCTTTTGATTTCCTCCCTCTTCTTGGCTTGAGAGGGGTGACGACTTATCATCCTTTAGCTGTCATGGGGCAGTTTGACCAGATGCAGGCTCTCCATCTCTTTGCGGGAGCAGCAGATTACCGATTTCTCATATCGCCTCAGACGGAGAAGGAGCTGCTGAGGGTATACGATCTTTGGTCACACAGGGTCTCGGCCGAGTTTGGGGACAGTCACCCCTGTCAGACACCCGATTATCTGTTATGGTTGCACGGGGATTCTGAGATTGTCGACTTTGACCCGATCGGGGTATTGGATGGTTCCCGAGGACTTTTTCCCGGTGAGACTAGTTCATATGCGATCATTTCTCTGGAGGTTTCGGGATTAGCGCCCATATCTGGTGTTGGGGAGGTTTCCACTTCGGTACATGCCCATGCCTTTGACTTGACTGATCGGATCCAAAGATTGACGATTGAGGGTACCCGGCTCCGGTCCGTTTTGAGTGCTACTGAGATTGCGAGGGATACTGCCTACGCGGAGCGGGATGCTGCTGTACTAGCCCGGGATGCCGCCTTTTCTGCCAGAGATAACATCGTAGAGCAGGCCCGAGTCATCATGGAGGGCCATTCTACGACTGTTACCCGTGCTGCTGCTCTTTTGACTCGGATTGACATGATGGGACAGCAGATTGCGGATGAGCCGGAGGTTTATGATGCCTCGACTATTCTGTCTATCCTGCTCCAGCTGATCTCTGACCTGTAGATGATTTTATTTCCGGCACGGACTATGTCAGTTTCATCACTTTTATTTAAAAGACAGACTTGTAATCAAAATGTTTTGTATATATAGAGAAATATTTATGGTTTTAGTCCTTTCTCTTTTTGATGCATCGTCGCCCTTCATTGGATCCTCATTTTATCCAGCCGATTATGATTTCGATATATTGCCTTATTTCTTTCCTCAAGTCTTGATTGGAACTCCACAGATATTGTCGCGTGCCCCCTTTTATTTCATCGAAGTGAGTCTTGGACTTTGGGCTAATTATGTGGCTAGGTTTGGGTAAGTTTTGGAGTGTATAGGATTTCGGGATTTTCTGGAAGTGGTTTCGGTATAGGGACAAGGTTTATTATTTTGGTATAGAACGGACCGGGCCATGACGGCTGAATGTATTTGTCCAAAGTAAGGTTTCGGGTTTTCTGGAAATGGGTTTGGTATAGGGACAAGATTTATTATTTTGTATAGAACGGACCGTGCCAGGATGGCTGCCTACGTACTCCCACAAGGTCGGGAGATCAGGTCCTACGTAGTTCGAATTACAAGGGAGATAGAATTTTTTTTTTTTTTTTTTTTTTTTTTTTTTTAAGCGTAGAACCGTTTCACAGAGTCAGAGTTCAGGGGCTGCGGGAATACCTCGCCATCCATTTCTTGTAGGATAAGGGCCCCTCCAGATAGGACTTTCTTGATCACAAATGGTCCTTCCCAATTTGGAGCGAATTTCCCTTTGGCTTCGTCTTGACAGGGCATGACCCTCTTTAGCACTAAATCATTTTCCTTGAACTTTCGGGACCGTATCTTTTTGTCGTACGATCGAGAGATGCGTTGCTGATACAACTGACCGTGCAATATAGCCGCCACCCTTCTTTCATCTATTAAGGCTAACTGGTCGTATCGACTTTGTATCCAATCCTCCTCGTCAATCCGAGCATCAAGCAAAATTCGGAGGGATGCCATCTCCATCTCTACTGGCAAAACGGCCTCCATCCCATATACCAAGGCGTAAGGGGTTGCCCCTGTAGATGTACGAACTGATGTCCGATATGCAAACAGTGTGAGGGGTAGCAAGTCCGGCCATCCCCGATGATTGGCAGACATTCTCGCCATAATTCTCTTTATATTCTTGTTCGCCGCTTCCACGGCCCCATTCATTTTGGGCCGGTAAATGACAGAATTGAGATGCTTGATCTTGAATTGGGTGCACAACTCCTTCATAAGGGTATTGTTCAGATTCTTGGCATTGTCGGACACCAAGATTTCAGGCTGTCCGTATCGGCAAATCACATTGTTCCTGATGAAACTGACTATAACTTCCTGCGTTACTTTGGGGAAAGAAGCTGCCTCTACCCATTTAGTGAAATAGTCGATCATGACGAAAATGAACCGGTGGCCGTTGCTCGCTTTGGGCTCCACGGGCCCGATAACATCCATACCCCACATGGAGAACGGCCAAGGGGAAGTCATACAATGTAGTTCATTAGGAGGCGCATGCATCACATTACCGTGTGCTTGGCATTGGAAACATCGCTTGACATGATCGTCACAGTCAGCCTTAAGTGATAGCCAGTAATGCCCGGTTCTCAGAATTTTCTTGGCCAACATTGGTCCACTCATATGCGGCCCACATACTCCACCGTGCACTTCGCCCATGATTTTCTGTGCTTGAGTCTCGTCCACACATCGCAATAATCCCAAGCCTACATCCCTCTTATACAGGGAGTCTCCGCTTAAATAGAATTTCATCGCCATCTTCTGGATTCTCTGCCTTTCCGTTCGGTTCGCCTGGTCGGGGAGTGATCTATCCCTCAAGTATTTCTGAATGTCATGATACCAGGGCTGATTTGGTTGAGCCACATCTTCTGACAACTCCGATATGTATTCTTCGTAAGCGGGGGCACTTTGTACTGTTATTTCAATCTGTGGGGTGGCTTTGCCTTTGAGTACGTGGACTAACGAAGCCAGGGTAGCCAATGCATCGGCGAAGTCATTCCGCCCCCGGGGAATGTGTCGGAAAGCTATATCTTCAAATTCTTGCATCAATTGGACTACACACCGGTGGTACGGGAGTAACCGAAGCTCCTTAGTGCCATACTCCCCAGTCGCCTGTCTGATTACCAATTCTGAATCTCCGAACACGGCTAATCTTTTCACTCCCATATTGCGGGCGAATCTCAGTCCCAATATACATCCTTCGTATTCAGCCGTATTGTTCGAGTTACTGAACTTTAATTTGGTGAGGACAGGGTATTGCTCGCCCGTAATGGAGACCAGGACCGCTCCAGCTCCAGCCCTTTCAGCATTCATGGCACCGTCAAAATACATCTTCCAAAATTGCCCTTCGTCATCACACCTCGCTTGTTGGACCCATAGTATGTCTTCACCCGGTAGGAAAGTCTCTAAAGGCTCCATCCCCCCTGTCGGCATCTCTGATAATTGATCTGCAATTCCCTGCCCTTTCATGGCCTTCTGGGTAACATACAGGATGTCGAATTGCTGGAGGATTAACTGCCACCTTGACAATCGACAATTCAGCATTGGTCCCTCAAATATATATTTCAAGGGGTCGATCCGCGAGATCAAATAGGTAGTGTGTCCATGGAGGTAATGCTGTAACCTCATAGCAGCCCAGGCCAAGGCGCAACATGTTCTCTCGATCGGTGTGTAATTCTGTTCACAACTGCTGAATCTCTTGCTGAGGTAATAAATGGCATGCTCCTTACCGGATTCACTCTTCTGCCCCAGCATACAACCCATCGCCATATCATTCACGGATATATACAGGAAAAGGGGAATCCCGTCCTTTGGCGGTACCAGCACTAGCGCTTCTGTTAATTGTTTCTTAATAGTCTGAAAGGCCTTTTGGCATTGACTGTTCCACTTCCGGGAGGCATCTTTCCTTAACAGTTTGAAGATTGGTTCGCAGGTGGTGGTCAGATGGGATATGAACCGACTGATGAAATTTATCCTCCCCAAAAATCCCCTTATCTCTTTCTCTGTACGGGGAGCTGGCATATCCACAATAGCCCTGATCTTAGCCGGATCCAGTTCGATACCTCGATTGCTCACCAAGAATCCAAGGAGCCTACCTGACTGAACCCCGAAGGCACATTTGGCTGGATTGAGCTTCAAATTATACTTCCTGAGTCGCTCAAATAGCTTCTTAAGGTGAGTCACATGGTCAGGTTCCGCCTTCGATTTCACAATGATGTCATCCACGTAAACCTCTATCTCTTTGTGCATCATGTCGTGAAATAGGGCCATCATGGCCCTCTGATAAGTGGCTCCTGCATTTGTGAGGCCGAAAGCAAGTCGTCTATAACAGAATGTGCCCCAGGGGGTGATGAAGGCAGTCTTTTCTCGATCCTCTTCCGCCACCATTATTTGGTGATACCCCGCGAAACAATCGACGAATGAATACATTTCATACTGAGCCGTATTATCCACCAAGATGTGTATGAAAGGCACTGGGAAGTTATCCTTGAGACTGGCCCTGTTCAGATCCCTATAGTCGACGCATACTCTCACCTTTCCTCCGGGCTTCGCCACCGGAACTATGTTGGAAAGCCATTCTGGGTAAGTGGACACCATGATGATCCCAGCCTTGAATTGCTTGACTATCTCTTCCTTTACTTTTAAGCTCCACTCCGGTTTCAATTTTCTCAGCTTCTGCTTAACTGGCTTGAACCCCTCTTTGATAGGCAATCGATGTACCACAATATCCGTGGACAAACCGACCATGTCTTCATGTGACCAAGCAAACACATCCTCATATTGGCTCAATAGTTCAGTTATCTCCGTTTTCTGGTCTGGAGTCAAGTCTGCCCCAATTTTTAGCTCCTTGGGGTTCTCAGGGGTTCCTATGTTGATTGTGATGGTTTGGTCTAGGTTGGGTTTGGGTTTATCCTCGACCCACTCTTTGATCTCGTCGGGAGCGTCGTCATCATCTGCTTCGTCCTGCTCAATTCCCATCAAATCGAAATCCAGTTCTATATCAAAATCATAATCGTCTTTCAAATTTGTAAAATCGTTTGTTAGGCTAGAATGACTCAAATCGGTACACCTGACATGAAACAAAAATATTTGTCATATATATAAACATTAGGTACAGGACTTCCTTTTCAATAATCATGACAAAAGTATGAAATAGACGTGCAGATACATAAAAACAAAAACACCGTCTTAAAAACCCCTTGATCCCCCTACTGGACAAGATTCCCGGACACTCCTGCATTTACCCTTTTCTGGATACTACTGGCTGCACGGTCCAATTCCTGGGGATCACTTCGGTTTTAGAGCTAGTGATGGAGGGGGTCTCTGCATCTGGCACCTCCTCAATGATTGCGGCAACTTGGTTTCGGCTCTCATTTTCACTTTCCTCGGGCACTTCTAACCCGGCCCAATTTATAAATGGCATGATCTGCTTGCCTTCAGTCATCTTCTCTTTTCCCTTTTCATTGGGGCCTGACTGCCCCGGGAGATGACACTTCTCCTCAAACTGTTCCATAATTTCTTGCAAGAAATCCATCTGATGGACCAATCCTTTGGCTGGGGGAGCCTCCACCTTACCCTCTGCTTCAGACGCAGGCTTGATTATCCTCGGGGATTGTTCATTATTGGCTCTCGGTATAGGGACTCCGGTTATCCGCACGGGAATTTTCTTGTGTGAGTTCCTTGGCCTTATACCTCCGTGATATCCTAACCCCGCCTTGCCTGACTGCACTGGTACCTGGATGGGCTCGGTGATTCCTTGGCTGTGCTTACCTAGTCCTTGCCCCGGCTGAAAGTTCATGGCCATCATTTCCCGGGCAACGAAGGTGAGCTCGGGGGACATCTTAAGTTTTAACTCCGGAGCTCCCAACTGCTTGTACTGAGGGGTGCTGATTTCAAACGCCTGATAGCTTGTCGGTTCGGCTGACTCGTCCACATGGATCACCGGCATGCCTTTTACAGAGGGAACGGGGCAGTCAGATTCTGCGGCAATTGTTACCAAATGTCCCTCAACAATAAACTTTATTTGTTGATGCAGGGTGGAGGGAACTGCCCTAGCCATATGAATCCAGGGCCTCCCTAAAAGCATGTTGTAACTGGCCGTGATATCTAGCACCTGGAAGGAGATGTCAAAAGTATAAGGCCCGATCTCTACCGGCAGCTCAATCTCCCCTACCGTGTCCTTTCGAGATCCATCAAACGCCCTTACCACCACCTGGCTGGCCCGCAGGCGCTTAGGGTTGATTTTTATCTTCTCCAGAGTACTGTATGGGCAAATATTCAGGGCTGACCCCCCATCAATCAAGACTCCGTTCATCACGTACCCGGAAGAGATAACCGCAATGTGTAACGGCCTCCGGTACCCCCTCCCTTCTTCGGGGATGTCGTCGTCGGTAAATGATATTACATTGCTGTCCAATAGGTGGCCCACCAAGTGGCCAAATCTTTCCGTACTAATTGACTTGGGAACATGAGCCTCTTCCAGGACTTTGCTCAATATCTGATGATGATCATTTGATGCCAATGCAAGATCCAAGATTGATGTCAGGGGCGGTTGTACCTCCAGAGCCTTGACCACATCTGCCTTGCCGTGATTCATCTTCTCCCAAAACTCCAATGCCTTTTTCTCCGATATTTTCCCGTTTTCCCTTCTCGTTTTCTCAAGAACCCTCCTGGGTAGATACAATGGATTTCCCTTAGAGCTGACTGATGCGCAACTGGCCTCCACCTCGATTTCCCCCCCATAATTCCACGGGACAGCTTTCAGATTGGTAATCGGCAATTGTGACCTGGTGGCTATGACAAGGGGTCTTGGGGCTGATAACCGGGTAGGCTCTGTTTTGGTATCTCGCATCACGCCAACCAACTTGACAGGCTCGTTTTGCGCTCCCTCCTGGGCATGGGTCATGGCAATTTCTCCTTCTATCCTCCTTATGTACATTGATTTCAAGGGACCTTCTGCCCCACGGATTTCCACTACGTTCACGCCTCCCCCATTGTGTTCGGGAAGAGGGTTGGCCTTTACGTTTGGGGGTTCTGGTTGCTCTACCACTATCTCTCCGCTGTCGATCATGTTCTGGATTTTATGCTTTAGTGACCAGCATTCTTGGGTGTCGTGCCCTGGGGAAGCCGAGTGGTAGGTGCATCTCTTGCTAGGGTCATATCTCTTGCTTTTCGGGTCTGATGGAGGCAATAGCTCGGTAATCTTTTTCTGGCCCACCAACAGGGCCAGTATATGTTCCAATGAATCCCCCAATGGGGTGAACTCCCTTTCTGGTGGCTTTTCGAACTTCCTGCGCCCCTCATATCTTTGATTGTTGAAATTTGACGGACGCGGGGCCTCACTTCTTTGCATGCGGACCGGAGGGCTGGTCATTGTTTTCCCAGATAGTCCTTGCAGTATCAGGGACACATCCTCTTCCTTTCTCTTCTGGGGTCTCCGGGATGAACTGCCGTAGTTTCCACTCTGGATTTGCTCAGCAACAGCTTCAAGAGCTGTGAAATCTCGGATCTTTCCTGACTTCAATCCCATCTCAGCCATTTCCCCATGCTTGATCATCTCCGCAAAAGGCTTTCCTATTCCCGCCATTACTCTTTCATAATAGGGAGCCTCCTGGATATCAATGAAAGTCATAACCATTTCTGCCTCACTCATGGGTGGGTTCACTTGGGCTGCCATCCTCCTCCACCGTTGAGCATAGTCTCTGAAGGATTCACTGGTCTGTTTTCTGATTTTGGTCATCTGGTATCGATCCGGGGCCATCTGGGACTGAAAGCTGTATTGGGTTAGGAAAGTATGGGCCAGCTCCTCCCAATTGTGAATCTTAGCATTGTCCAATCTCGCATACCACGTTCTAGCCTCCCCTGTCAGGCTTTTCTGGAACAGTTGCATTCTCAGTGATTCGTCCTCAGCATATCCCCCCAGCTCTCCGATGTATACTTTCAGATGCGTGTATGGATCCCCCGACCCGTTGTACTTTTCAAATTCAGGGAGCTTGAACTTTTCGGGATATCTGGTTCCTGGAAAGATGCAAAGGTCGGAATAGTTCACGCTGCCATATGACCCGATCCCCTTCATCGTTTTGATGGCTTCTTCCATCTGCTTTATCTTCTTACTAACACCACTGGCCACCTCGTCTTCTGGGATGATAATGACTTGCTTTGGTAGCTCTACTTTTGGAGTTTCGGGGGTCAGTACATTCCCTTGAGATGATGGCCCCGGCGGGTCCTCGAGCTGTGGCCCTGATTTTAGTTTGAAATGCTCTTTGAGCAACATAGTCAGCTCTGTCATTTGATTTCTTACAGCGTTGAACTCTTCCCGAGATACGGGAGCTAGGTCAGGATTAGGGTTCTCAGCCATCTCGACTGTTGATTCTCTGGCTTTCTTAGATCGGAGACGGGTTTGGGGAGCAATCCTGCGAATAAACAAACCAAGTTTAGTTTCGGGAAATGACACTGGTGGATGCATGCTAAAGCAAATATTTTTGTGTTTTTGAGTTTTGTAATCTTTTCCTGCAAAACAAGGTTAGTATCCCTTTATTTTAACCAAGGTATGACAGTGTGCAATTATGATGCTCTCCAAGCTGTCCCTGTAAAACAGAGGTTAGTATTTTTATTTTGACAAAACGGGAGGTACAAAATTTTTGACTAAAGTATGACATTACGTACGTGAAACGTAAAAGGGTATGAAGAGACTTCCCACGCGTCGGGTTTATCTGAGGCTGACCTACCCTAAGTTACTCTCGCGGGCTTTTTGGCATGAAGGTTCCCAGATCTTCGCAACATACTAAAAGGGAAAAATCCGATCTTTCAATTGGATTGGATCTGAGTGGATGCTTTTCCTGAGCCTCGCCGGGGAGCACCCCTTTGAGTCCAGTAATCCACATCCGACGGGTTTGCCTTAGGAGGAGGAACTGCTCAACATACATTCATCATTCATTCATCGTTCCTCGCCGTATGCATATGATGCTAATAAAGTGAAGATTTTGAAAAGAAATTGCAATCACACCATTCACACGCAAAAAGGTAAATCCACGCAAATAACGCAAACACACATTTTTTGGTTTTTAAAGGATAAGAAAACATCAGGATTTTAAATGCGGCTTAAGCCCTCTAATGTCCCCAGCGGAGTCGCCAGCTGTCGACGCCGGGATTTTCGTCCGTCTCGTTTTTTATTATTAAAATGTCCCTTTCCAATTTTAGCCTTTTGATTTAAATGTGATTTTGAAAAGGGTCGGCTTAGTGTCGACGGGGTTTTGAAATGTCGAATTTTTATGAGCCAATTGACCAGAGTCGCCAGTTGGTATATTTGAAATGGATGTACCAACTCATCCGAATTTTGTTTTCGTAATCGCTGGCTCATATGTGACTCCGAATTAATTGGTCCGCAAACCGAGATTCATAGAGTTCGGGGGCTTGCTTAAGCGAGGGGAAGGTGTTAGGCACCCCCCGACTTCCGTGAAACACGGTTACCGCAATCTCGATGTTTTCCTATCCTTTTAAATCCTAAAATGTGTGAGTTGCGTGTGTGTGCGTGTGTGCCTAGGTGGACGTTTGTGGTGCGTTTTGCATAACAAGTTTGCTTTTATTTTATATGGCAAAAGTGTTTATCTGGAAAGTGTTTTGGACGTTCTTTGACCCGAATGACGAGGCTTCGCTTTTTATAAGAAAGATTGATTTTAATTTCGAAAGCGTTGAGGGTTTTTTATTTAGATGTCATTTTAGAAAACAATAGTTTTAAACTTTTGTCAAATAGGAATCGAGACTATACATTGCCTTCTAACAGTTAATATAAATAAAACGAGGGCAACTTCTAGAACTCTTTAACCCTATGCACAAAGTTTAATGAAACATTTATTTATTTGCAAAATCGTTTTTTGTAACGTTTTAAAACCAACTAAAGCCTATTCATCAATCATGGATTAAAGTTTGCCAAAACACTTAACCTTTAAACCTCGTGAATCTAATATCCTAAATTGATCACTTTTAGAAAATCTTCATCGTTTGCCTTATTTTGGAAAACCGTTTTTTCGTGTTGTAAATTAAAACAAACATTCCAAAACGTGTCGGGGCTATCCATGGGCATGTGAGCTATCCAGACAACCCCAAACACCCACAATCACATATTTTATTATTATCACGGGGCCTTAACCCGAACACGACTTTGTGTCGTTTTAAGGCCCGATTTTACAAAATACACACACCTGGACCCTATATCACGATTACATATACCCAAAACGTCCATCATCGGGATTCGACCAATAGGATCTCCTCCCTAGGCTCACAATCATCCAAATAGCTACATAACCAATAATAAACCAAATCTAACAATATTAAACCTCGATATCGCACTACATAACCCAAATATCACCCAAATCAAAACTACGCCTTACTCATTCCCACAACGAGCGAAAAATCACCGTACAGATGTCATCGGGGCGTTAGGAGGAGTTACGTTCCGATGGAACCCTCGCTAAACGACCCCTAATCCACGGATCATCACCATTACAACAACAACTATACTACACAAACCCAAAACACAATATTATCACATTTATATAAACAAGAAAAATTCAAAACAAACACCCATTTTCACCTTGCAATACACCGGAACAAGCTTTATATTCCAAGATTGATCAAACCCACAAGAATATACAACTATCTAGCAAAAGAAAGTGAGATTTCCCCTAAATTTTCTCCAACCCGAGCCCCTTCTTCTTCTTCCTCGCGATTTTCTCTCTCTAAAATTCTAACTTTTTTTCTTCTCTTTCAGCTCTCGGGTGGAAATGGCGATCTATAGCCATTTCCAGGCAGCCGCAGATGCATCTGCGGCTGGCCGCAGATCCATCTGCGGCTGGGCGGCAAGCCGCCTGCGCCGCTTCCTCGGCTGCCGTGTGCCGTCTCCTTGAGCCGTGCGAAACCTCGAAAATCGTTTGGCCGCAGATGCATCCGCGGCTGTCTGGCTTGCTTTTCTCGATTTTCGTGCCACGCGGTCTTAATTCGCCGATTTCTGCGGTATTATTTTGGAAGGCTGTATTTTTGCAATCCGGAAATCCCTGGGAAACGTGCCACATTGTTCTGGGAGGCTAGTTCGGAGGGCTGCGACTTGATATAGAATTTAATAATTGTGCCTGGCTTTCAGAGGGCGCTGCCCCCTTTCCACCCCCGCCAGCTCACCGGCGAGCTGGGCAGCCGCTCGCTCACCGGGGAGCGAGACCCCCGAACATCGTAAGCGGAGTGGCCATTAGTCGTCCTTGGTGGTCAGCTCAGGTGTTTCGGGATCGACGGTTTGCCTTGCCTCAAGTGATCGGATGCTCGTTGTCCGTTGTGGCGGCTTTGACCGTAAATCGTTGGGGTGGCTTCGTGTTGGGGTCCACCTCCCTTTTCACGTGTCAGGTCGAATGACGATTTTACCCTCCTGCCAGGGTTAGTAGAGAAGTGCAAAAATTGGGTGTCTACATCCAACATATAAAATAATGTTACTACAATAATGTAAGAAATACGTTACATATTTTTATTAATTTAATAATATAAATTATAGTGTATTTGCTACTGTGACAATTATTAGATTCAATAATTTTAAACTACAGTGCACCAACAATTATTGACTCGATGATATGAAATACAGTGTAATGACAATTATTGAATCAATAATGCAAAATACTGTGTAACAACAATAATTGAATTGATAATATAAAATATTATGCAGTGACAATTATTGATGAAATGATGCGTAACAGTTACGGTGTCAATTATCAGAACAATAATACGAGACACTGTGCAATACCGTGTGCTACTGTAGAATACCGTGTGCCACAATAAAATACCATAAATTACCGTATGCTACTATTCTTTTATCATCGGTATTTTAACAGTTAACACCGTTGACTATTTTTATTTAAAAATGTTACTTCTGTCGTTTTCTATATCCGACAATTATTCCGTTGTGGGGTCCACCAATAATTTGTTATTTCGGCGCCGTCGTACGGCCCGAATATTCCCCGACAAAACGAATATTGTCCGATAAGATAAAATTTGCACATAACATCCTTAACTTTAAACTTTATCGATTTAACCACTTACTGTTTCAGAAAAATATATATGAAGAAAAATTAAATTTTATATTTCATAAAATTCGGGGTCTTACAATGCTAAACAAAGAATTTTGACATATCAAATGGAAATGAAAAGCAATTTCAAGCTAAAACAAAAAGTTGGAATTTAGTATGTCAAGCTACTTTTGCACACTGTTTTGGGCATCTTGAAGAACCCAAAGAAAATGACTAATATTTTTCTTAAATAAGTATAAAATTATCTTAAAAAATTTACATATGCAATTGGCCGAAAAGTATAAAATTATCTAAAAAAAATTTGGCTCGGGGGCGCTGCCCCCGAACCCCCACCCTCTTGTTTGCCCCTCGAGAAAAAAAATCCCGGATCCGTCCATGGCTCTAGGAATAGCCATTGGAGTTGGGCTACATGTTGGTTCACATTTAACATGCGACTTCCCAAGGCCACTACATGCTACTGATGAGGAATATGAACCAATGAAGCCATATTTTGGCCATGAACATGCACACAACTACTGGTGGCATGTTAAAAGGCACCAAGGGTTGGACCGCCGTTGTGATGTTGGTGCTTATGGCCATAGCCTACACGTTGGCGCAACCATGGTTCCGAAGAAACAGGCTTCAAAGAGGCTAACAGGATTTAATGCATTTAGAAAATCCCATTTTTGGCATTATCTGATTGATTTATTCATTTTTTTGCCCCAGTAGTCTGCAAATAATTCATTTGATTTTATTTTTAGTCCAAAGATTCTGCTATTGCTAATTGCAATCCCGTCATAATTTTACTATTTATATAACTCGGGTTTCACCCAGATTCCAAAACTATGCATGTTCAAACACTTTCATTTCCGGTAATTTCACACCTTCAGTTCATTTCTTGATTTAGGGAATTGATATTTTCGTAAGACTCTACTTACATGAATAGTAAATAGAGTCCATCTTTATGTGAGTAGAGTCTTACGAAAATATCATTTTCTCTCGTGTAAATATCAAGTATCTTGATTTATTGCCAACTAACAGCATAAACTCCCAAATTCATGTCGAATTCAGGCTACGAATCTGGGTCTTGCAATTTGGGGAAAAGGGGGTCTGAATCACCAAATGTTTTGATAAATCATGGCGGTATGGTTGATATTAGTATATGATTCATTGAACAAAAGTATATATGTATATTATATTGAAAAGAGCCGAAGACAAAATGTTTTAAATTAAATAAGGCATTTTGGTCAAGATTATAAGGCGATATCCACATTTCCCCATCTAAACTTGCTCGCTGCAAAATTCAAAAGGTGTACAGCAATTATGTTAGGAGTATTACTTGTATTTGAGTTCCTCTTATAGTTACTTATTGGAGATGGAGACATGTACAAGACAAAGTATCACAAATATAGTTTATAAAAACATAATTGAAAAATGTACCAAACTAACCCTAAACTTATTCAACTATTCCCTTCCTCAAAATGTAGTTCTTTAATTATGTTTGATAATAAAAATTATATTTCGCATAATTATAATTTTTATAAAAAAAAACAGTCTTAACGTAAACACATGTCAAGACTTACGTGACGTAAAACGTTTATTACAAGAGTTTGACTAGCTAACGAGGAGGCGACTCATCTAATTTATGAGAAAATGCTCTACCCATATTATTTGATCAACTAAATTTTAACTGAAATTGGAATAATTAATCAGAAATAATATCTCTAACAAATTGGATGAATAATGTTACGGTGAAGAAATGTAAATAATTTTTTAATTATTATTTGATGTATTTTTCTACAAGGAGAAAGTTAAAAAAAGATGACATAATAACCGTGGTAAAAAAATTAAATTACAGCCGAAGCTTCCGTGTCACAATTGATAAACGCTCCCTGATTAATGAAGGCTACCTGTGTTTTGGCATAACTCTTGGAATTATCGTATCACCCTCTCTCTCTCTCTCTCTCTCTCTCTCTCTCTCTCTCGCTCTCACTCTCATATTCATTACGTATCTACTTTCCATTCCAACCTATCACATAAGCCCATCCATATGGCCCCACTTATATCACTTCATCAGTTTGTCTTTCAGATTCTTGCCATCGAGTTTAGTTTTTTAAAACAATTCATCCTCTCTTATTGTAAGAGCAGGACAATTTTACTTTTTTTAAAAACGACAATTCTATTTTTCGAGCTTTAATTTTTTTAATAATAATATAAAATGACACAAAAACTTTAAATTTATATTATAGTTTAATTACTATATCAACACCGATAAGCTAAATACTACGTTTTATAAGCATGGAGTCATTTTGCGAAATTTGTTACTCTTTCATATTTATTTTTAAAATTATTGAGTTGTTAATTTGGTAATAAGACATGATATTGAATTTATGATGTTAAATTTAAGAATATTGTGTCAATTTTTATTATTATAAATATTTTTTTAATAAAAAATATAATTTTAAAAAAAAATTAGTGTTGTAAATGAATTGAATTACTTGCAAGTTCTGTATCTTGGTTTAACTAATTCCGACTCGAGCTCAACTTGAACTCGGACTCATTTAATTAATTATCTTTCATATACCTTATAATATAAAAATTAAATGGGAAAAATTTAAACTCATTTAAATTTAATTCATTTTTGACTCATTTATTAAACAGACAAAAATATATACAAATCTTAAAATCGTTCATAATCTAGCTCAACTTTAAAATTTAAACAAACTTAAACTTGACAGGTCAAAATTTAATTCGAAAACATATATATATATATATATATATATATATAGAAAATTGTTTCTTATGTAAGAAACTAATACTCCCGTTCATTGCATTCTAAAAACAAAATAGAGTACAAAAAATAAAAGATTAAAAGTCTCGTTCCCCTTTGAAATATAAACCCATCCCTTTGAAATATAAACCCATCAATTCTTCGAACCTCAAAAAAACACATCCATCCATCCTTTCCCTATATAAACAAGTACACTTTCCCTTCACACCTAACACTCCTCCACTACTCCTACCATTCCACTCCCAGTTTCTCTCTTCTCAACCATGAATATATTACTATCCTCTGCTCTCTTCTTCTCCTTCCTCTTCTCCTTCTCATCGGCGGCCGACATGTCCATCATCGGCTCCGATGACGCTCACGTGTTCACCTGGAGAACCGACGACGAAATCAAGGCCGTACACGAGTCGTGGCTCGTCAAGCACGGCAAGTCGTACAACTGCTTGGGAGAGAAAGAGAAGAGGTTCCAGATTTTTAAGGATAATCTCCGGTTCATCGACGAGCATAACGCTGACCCGGACCGGAGTTACAAGGTCGGGTTGAATCGGTTCGCTGATCTGACCAACGAGGAGTACCGGTCCAAGTATTTGGGTGCTAAGACTAAAGATGCTAGGCCGAAGTTGTCGACCGGGAAGAGTGACCGGTATGCTCCTCTGGCCGGCGAGAGCTTGCCGGAATCGATTGATTGGAGAGAGAAAGGCGCCGTCCCGGCGGTCAAAGATCAAGGAAGCTGCGGTGAGCTTTCTTTCTTTCCCTCTTCTTTTTTATGTTCTGTTTATTTTAATTTTTGTTAGATGTAAAGCTTTCTTTTGTCAATATTACCATCAATTTTTAATGTTTTTGCTAGCTTAAAAATATCTTAAAATTTAGAGCACTCCTATATATGACCGACATGTCCGTACGCGCATATGTGAGGACATGAATAACAAAGCTAAAAAAGGAGTAATTAATCGGTAGTCCGGATGCCGTTATATTTCAGACCAATCACATCTTCCTATTTTAGCGGATCGAAAATTATAAGACACCACTAAAATGAGAATATGTGATTTGTCGGAGGACCACGGGACGGACCCTAGTACTACTTAATAATTTTTCGTAAAAAAGGCACACATATTACTGTTTTATTTGATTGCTCACATTTCCACGTTAGTAGCAAGTTCACATTCTACATATTTATGTAGTCGATGTATAAATTATTTTTCTAACGTTTAAGGTGATTTTTTGAAATAATTTTAACGTGATAACAACTCATAAATAGGCTTAAGTAGGAGTTATACCTTGCACTAAGTTTTTTTTTTTTCTTAAATAATAATTTTAAAACTCACTTTGTGTTAGAAATTACAATTATTATAATCAAAATCAACTCTCTTATCTAGAATTAATGGATTATAAAAACTAACACTAATCTCCCATAAATGAAAAATAACAAGTTCACAGGGTACTAGTAGTGCGAGTTGAATTTGACACTTAAATCGCTAATCTCCCATAAATGAAAAATAATAAGTTCACACGGTATTAGTGAGAATTGAATCTGACACTTAAAAAGGTTCTAAATCTCGTCATTAACTATCATCATGTTAAGATTATTAGCGCATGTAAACATAGAAAATATCCATATTCATGAGTTCATTTATCTTTCTAGTGTTCTTAAGATAAGAGTATTGCTTTAAAATATTAAGTTATTAAACTTTTGTAATTTTCCAATGTAAATTGGACGATATATTTTTTATATTAAATTAGATACATATTTTTTTCTAAAAAAATTGAGATGCCATTAGAAGTGGATTCTTTTTCTAGAAGGGTTTTTATTCCTACATAGGAAAATAATCACGAAATAACAAAATCTCACAAGCAAAACAACAAATACAATAGATGAAGAATGATTATTAATAGCATTTTGTGTCCCCGTTTTAGATTGTCTTTCTCATCATGAGATAATGAAATAAGTTTCTTTTTATTTTATCTTGTGATTTTATTTTTCCTTATTACCATTGAAAAACGAACGCGTGCCCGCACAACACTTTTTTGTAATGTAAGTTCTTGTTAAAAAAATTGAGTTTAACAGAAAATGAGTTTATTTATGTTAAACGTATGAACATGTTTATATCAAGTTCACTAAATTTCGTGTTAAACATATCCTCGAATTGGGTCTGTGAGAGTAAAGGTTGAATTATACCAAGAATTACTTTATGCTTTTGATTATTCATTTTTATTAGTTGTAAACTATTTATGTCAAGATATTGTTACTTGATTGGTGATGATGATAAAGACTTATTCAAAAAAAATGAGTAAAGTAGTGATTTTGCGATGGATACTTTTTTTTTTTTTTGTAAACACTGGTCCATCAGATAACTAGGCTATTGATAATGACAAAAATATCCTTAAATTTGGTATATTCAGAGTTGTTTAACCAATAGGTTCATTAGACCATGATATTTTCTTGAATGTAAGAAAGTTTTATTTATTTTTGCCACCCATGAAATAACCTATCAGTTGTGCAAAGTAATGCAACAAATCAGTTAATGTTTTATACATGGTTTTCAGACTCAGACCGGTTATCGAATCAAAAAAGGTAGCGGGTGCATGGGTCATTGATCCAACCAGTAGTCGAACCGTTATTAAACCGGTGATGTCATTAATAGTAATAAATATTAAATAATTAAATATATTAATTATTATTATATATTATATATAATATTTAGTAAATATGTAAAATTAATCAATTTATCTCCACAAAAAAAAAAAAATTAAACTTATTTGTATAATGTTTACTTCATACAATTCAAATAAATATTAAATTTGTATAAAATGAAAGATATTAAATCATGATCATAACTCAAGACTCGAGTGATAAAATCAAATACAAATGAACATAAATATCTCTAGGATACATTCAATCAAATTCGATAAAAAAAAATTAAATCTATTTGTACAATGTGTACTTTATAGAATTCAAATAAATACTAAATTTATATGAAAAGGAAGATATTAAATAATAATCATAACTCAAAACTCAATCAAATTCAAATGCTTAAATTAAAAATAAAAATAAAAAAAGGTAGGGAACCGGTTACCGAGTCACTGGGTTGATCGGTCCAACCGCCGGGTCACCGGATTTTGACCAAAATTGATTTTTTTGTTTGAACCGGACCGGAGGGTTGACCGGTTCTGATTTTTACCGATCGGACGGGCGGTCCGGTCTGGGTTTAATAACTATGGTTTTATACATGTTTTTATTGACAAATCAATTATTTTGAAAAAGTAATATTTTTAAGACTGCGTTTGCGATCATTTTCAAGAAAAAAACAATCCCATTTATAACAATCTAGTAGTTAATGAGTTGAGCAAATATGCTTTAGTAAGCGTAAATCCTGATATCCCTAGTTTGGTTAATACTTTGGTTTTTTTTTATTGATAAAGTGAATTTAGAATTTTGGCCAATGAATCTAGTTTCTGAAAATATATGGTCTAACCATCAAATATCATTAGCAATTTCAAAGATGGTCATGGGTTTATCAACTTGATTATGTGAATTATTCATTACAAAAGCAAAATCCTGAGCTCTGTTCTTGTTTATTTTCTTTTACTTGAGTTTTATTCTTACCTTCTGACTCAAGATTTGCTAATGGGTGCATAAATTGGCCCGAAATGAAGGGAGTTGCTGGGCATTCTCAACAGTTGGTGCCATTGAAGGAATCAACCAGATTGTTACTGGGACTATGATCACCCTATCGGAGCAAGAGTTGGTGGATTGTGACAGATCATACAATGATGGTTGCAATGGTGGTCTAATGGACTATGCCTTTGAGTTCATCATCAAGAATGGTGGAATTGATTCCGAAGCAGATTATCCCTACACAGGCAGGGATGGACATTGTGATCAAAATAGGGTCAGTATCAAGTTCCATTCAAGACATTTACGATAATGGATGAGAAATTTAATAGGAAAAATGTTTGTATCACTTTTCTTGCAGAAAAATGCAAAAGTTGTTACCATTGATGGTTATGAAGATGTTTATGCATACAATGAGAAGGCATTGCAAAAGGCTGCGGCTAACCAGCCTATCAGCGTTGCTATTGAAGGCGGTGGCACAGCTTTCCAGTTTTACTCATCGGTAAAAATTCCATCATGTGAATATCCTTTTCCATTTGAAATTGGTTTTAAGTTGAAATTATGTCACTAATCAGAATATGGAGTGTTTATGTACACACACACGCACACATATATATATGTGTGTGTGTGTGTGTGTGTGTGTAGGGGCCAATTATGTCATAGAAGTTCAATGCCTGTTATCTAATGACCAAATTATGATCCCTCTTTCCTTTATGTTGGTGTCAATTAATTCACCAGAAGAATATTGCCTCGGGACAGCCCTCCTGAAATCTAGATGATTAGTATGGTGGAGTTAATAAGGAAATGACCAATATTACACTGATTTTCTTGAATCCAAACCCCCCCCCCCCCCCCCCCCCCCCGTCTCATTAGGTGTCCTATACCATGTATTACTGTATGTAATCTCTTTTTCCAGTTATAAAATACTTGTGTAGATAAATAGATAATAATTATGTGGCAGTAATACATAAGAGTAGAACAACAGATGAGACAGATAAATGTGACAAGAGAAATTGACCCGATTTTCTTTCAAACCTTTTAAATCAGACAGTACTTTGTTTAATCTTAGTACTTGTTCAATCTATAGGGTATATTCACTGGAAAGTGTGGCACAGCACTGGACCATGGGGTGGTAGTTGTAGGCTATGGTACTGAAAAAGGTAAAGATTACTGGATTGTGAGGAACTCGTGGGGTCCAGAATGGGGAGAAGAGGGTTACGTCAGGATGGAACGAAACATTGCTAGCTCAGCAGGAAAATGTGGAATTGCAATTGAACCATCTTATCCTGTGAAGAATGGCCAAAACCCCCCAAACCCCGGCCCATCTCCTCCTTCACCTAAAAAACCTGAAAGCGTTTGTGATGATTTCAACAGTTGCCCAACCAGCAACACCTGCTGCTGCATGTATGAGTACTATGGCTTCTGCTATACATGGGGATGCTGCCCACTTGAGTCTGCTTCCTGCTGCGATGATGGTTATAGTTGTTGCCCCCATGATTACCCCGTGTGCAATGTTTGGGCTGGAACTTGTTCAATGGTAAGCATTTCTTTGTCATCTTCAACTTGATATCCAGTACTTTTAGGTAAGGGTGGCAATTGTAACTCGTAACGCGTTAAGTCATGATATTATACTTAATAGGTCAACACTAATACGACTCATTTAAGTAATAGCGTCAAAATTTTCAACATAACATATTTATTAATTGTGTTAAATATGTGGATATATTTAACCAGTTTCGTACACATTAAAATTTTTAAATTAAAAAATAAACATCATTTATTGTATAATAACATATCTCAATCATCACAACAATATATATTAACAAAATGCAAGATCGCATTCTTAAAAAAGGAACTAAAAAGGGTAAAACTCAATATTTAAATTAAATTATAACATTATATCATATTTATATTTTAATTTTTTAAAAATAAACGCATGTCAACCCATAAATTATACTTTTCGTCTGTTTATGATACGAATATTATTTATACTCAACACTAGTCCTCTTATTATATGTCGTGTTAAAAATTGTCACCCCTAGTTCTTGAGTTCCTGGAAAAGAAAATGTTCCTTTTCCATTGTTAGTTTGATTGCTTACACATTCCTCCTTGTAACAGAGCAAGAACAACCCATTGGGAGTGAAGGCAATGAAGCGCATTCTTGCTACTCCAAATTGGCAACATGGGAGCAAAGGAAAGAGGGTCAGTGCTTAATAAACCACAGCCTTGAAGTAAAGTGAATGGGAAAGGTGGAAAATGGAAGAAAACAGAGGAAAAAAGAATCATGAATACAAGTTCTTGATTATCTCTTTGGGATGAATATTAACCACGATGATCAATTATTGAATGCCCATCTGCAGATTTGTGTGTACTGTGCATTGCTTCAGTATTGTATTTGAACAACACAAGGATTATAATTCTTATTAGTCCCATCATTGTATAATTAGATTGAATATTTCTTATGTATCAGATCCTGTGTACGAGCCGTATGGCTTTGGTAAAACTAATTTGTGATTGTTATTGAAAACAAGGGCACCTTATCAAATTATGATTAAGGAAAAGAAGCATCGTTACGTTATGTTAAATATTTTTTTGGTTCTAAATTATAAGATTAATACTTACTTTTGAATTTAATTTAAGATATTTTTAATTTTAAAATTATTAGAAATTTAATTAATTTATATCAATATAATTATAAATATTATGAATTATTAAAAAATATTAATAATAATAAATTTTATTTATATGAATTGTATTAATTTTAAATTTAAAAATATTTTATATTAGTTTTTTAAAAATTACTAGTGACTTTATAACTTGAAGCGAAAGAGTATATAATGAAAAGGAGCATTACCATGTTCACTTGTTATTTTCTTTGTATCCTTCTGATTTGACTGTTCTTGTATTTATTATTAGTGTTTGTGCTTATTACATCTAAAAGAGCCTCAGGCTCTCATAAAGGAGTTACAATAATTAAATAGAAAATTTGATTTGTCTTTTTTTTTTTAGCTTTGACTATTTTATACTGGGTCAACTTTTATTATTTATTTATTTAACTTAAAAATTGAAATTAGTATCATAATTTTATATGAAAACTAGAGTTAATAATTTAATTTTATAAAAAAATAAGAATTGGTAAATTAGTATCTTGTCTAATGTTAATTTACTTTTATTCAAATATATATACGATAATGTAAATTTAAGTAAAATTATATCACCACTTAAATAATATAGTTTAAGAATAAAAAGAAATTAGCATAAAGATCATTTACTTAACTTAAATTTGTTACTATTATTAAAATATAAATATAATTATACTTTCAAATATAAGTAAGATTTAATCATCATTTAGAATATATCTTTAGAAGGAAATAATTTTCACGAGAATTATCATACCTTATATTAAATTGTTATTATTATTAAAATATAAATATAATATATTAATCATCCGTATAATTCAATTATTAGAAAATAAAAATTAATTACTCTATCCAATGAGAATTTATAAAAATAAAATTTAAAATATCAATAATAATATTATGGTTCTACAGCAAGACCCTTTGTTCAATTCAACTAAGTAAAAAAATAAGAAGTAGTATAATTTATAAGAAAAACAATCATAAGATCATCTTCCCTAATATTAATTTGTTACTATTATTAAATAAAATTTTATTACAACTTAGATAATACAACTTGAGAAGAAAATAATTTTTTCACATAAATCATCTTGCCTAATTTGAGTTTATTACTAAATTAAATAGAAGTGTAATTATATTTCAAGTATAAATAGATTATTATAAGTTAGATTAAATTTAGGAGGAAATTATTTTTTTTATTAAAATTATTTTACCTAATAAGTCAAATAATATATTAATAAAAAGGAATGCTTCCCCCAACCATTAAAGGAAAGGCTCGACGAGGTCATATGATCCTAGCCAAGGGTACTTGAAATGAGATTAAGACTTATGATGATGAAGCTAACAAGGAGAGCAAGAGTAAAACTCAAGATAAACGACCTAATGGCAGCCTAAAATCAGCAAGTCCAAGGCAGCTCCTAGTTTGGTAGTTTAAGAACAACTCACATTGAATTTTAATAGCATAAAATAAAAAGGTCGAAGAAGATCAGCTTTGGTTTGACAATTGAATGGAAGATTACATATAAGATTTGTCTCCTAAAATTAGGACAGTTTCAAGCTATGGAATGAAAAATTGCTTGGTTGATTTTGTTTCTTTATTTAAATTGATTGTAATATATTTAGTTTCTTATTGTTTTAGGCAATAGTTGATTTGATTCTAAAGAATTCTATTAGGGTTTGGATTTATGTAATTACTATTTCAATTAGGATTAGGATTGTGCTAGGGTTTCAAGTATTAAGAATTCTAAATCATTCCATATAATAGTATAAATAGGGGATCAACCTAAGGGGTTTATTTATTCAACAATTCATTCAATAAAAATTCTTATTTAAGATTACTTGAGAGTATTCTATCTTGGTTTTTTTTTATAAAAACCTTTTGATCTTATCAGCGTAGTCTGTGGTGATTATTCCGACTTATTAAACATCAATTCATATGTGTTTGTGGCACATCTAACACATCAATCGTTGATTGTACCGATATTCTCACTTTTATATAAATGAAGGGTTGATGTGTCATTGATATTTCATACTTAACCGCGACTAGAATGATTTAGGCGGCGACCACCTTACACAGACGTGCCGTGGAGTCTATCGCGAGGGGAGGGAGATGCGGTCGAAGAAGGAAAAAAGCTTTCAAAGATCGAGATGTTCTAATTAATACAACATTTATAATATCATAACTCTATAATAAAACCATGTGCTCAACACAGGGTTAAATAAGCAGTTTGATTGGTTCTCCTTTTCCATGATCTTTTTTTTATTTGACCTCCCCCCCCCCCCCCCCCTCCCTTACATTAGGTCATTTTTTTTTTTTTTATTTATTCAAATAAAAAACTAGAATCAGTAACATAGTTTTATAAGAAAACAAGAATTAATAATATAATTGTAGACACCCAAATTTTGCACTTTTCCACTAACCCTGACAGGAGGGCAAAATCGTCATTTGACTCGACATGCGAAAAGGAAGGTGGACCCCAACACAAAGCCACCCCAGCGATTTACGGTCAAAGCCGCCACAACGGACAACGAGCATCCGGTCACTTGAGGCAAGGCAAACATTTGATCCAGAAAAACCTGAGCTGATCACAAAGGGCGACTAATGGCCACTACGCTTACGATGTTCGGGGGTCTCGCTCCCCGGTGAGCGAGCGGCTGCCCAGCTCGCCGGTGAGCTGGCGGGGGTGGAAGGGGGCAGCGCCCCCTGGAAGCCAAGCACAAAGAACGATTTATGTATCAAGAAACAGCCTTCCAAAATAATACCGCAGAAATTGGCGAATTAAGACCGCGTGGCACGGAAATCGAGAAAAACAAGCCGGAAATCAGACGGCCGCAGCAGGCAGCCGCAGATGCACCTGCGGCTGCCTGCAGATCAGCTATACATCGCCATTGTTGCGTCCGAGAGCAGGAGAGGAGAGTTTTTGAAGGTTTTAGAGAGAGAAAAATGGCGGAAATAGAGAGAGAAATCTTCGGGTTTTGCCAAAAAATGTGAGGATTTGTCTCATTTTGTTCAACCTTTACTCCCCACATTGTATCCTACATCCGATTTGAGTGCTAGTGTGTGATTTCCATCAATATCAAGGCAAATATTTCAATCTCTCTTAGTGTTGGTGCATATTTTGTAGTTTTATTAGATTTAATCTTTTATTTTGCTTTAGTAGTTTAATCGGTAAATATTCATTTATTTGTGCATTTGTTGAGTGGATCTACTGTGGATCCGAAAATATTTGGTGCATTGCTATTTAAATAGTTTGATTTAGTGTATTTGGAAGTTAGACCCAATGTAGTCGATATTTGTTTTGGGATCTATGGATTAGGGACGGTTAGAGAGGATTTATTGCGGATGGAATCTCCTCTTAACCTCCCGATGATATCATTTTAGTTTATTTTCTAGCTTTCACGTATGTAGCGATGGCGATGCATTTGTATTGTAAATATGTAATTTTCGGGCCTTAATGCGATGTCGGATCGAAAATCAGGTTTAAGGCCCGTAATAATGAAACGTGCGATTGTGGGCGTTTGGGGTTATTTAGATGGCTCACATGCCCGTGAATAGCCTCAACGCTATTTTAAATGCTTGATTTTCCTTTTAACGCGAGAAAATGATTTTGGAATAAATGATAAAGCTTTTCATAAAATCAAGCAAATTAGGATATTAGATACACGAGGTTTAAAAAGTAAAGAGTTTTTGCGAAACTTTGATCCTTGTTTGACGAAAAGGCTATATTTGGTTTGAAGTGTCATAAAAGATGTTTTCGAAAAAATAAATAAACGTTTTTATTAAACTTTGTGCATAGGGTTAAAGAGTTCTAGAAGTTACCTTCATTTTATTTATATTTACTGTTAGAAGGCAATGTATAGTCTCGATTCCTATTTGACAAAAGTTTAAAAACTATTGTTTTCTGAAAATGACATCTAATAAAAAACCCTCATCGTTTTCGGAATTAAAATCAATCTTTATTATAAAAAGCGAAGCCTTGTCATTTGGGTCAAAAGACGTCTAAAAACACTTTCTCGATAAAACACATTTGCCATATAAAATCAAAGCGACTTTTTATGCAAAAGGACACCACAAACATCCATTTAGGCGCGCGCACACACACACACGCGCGCGCACACCCACATTTTAGGATTTAAGAGGATAGGAAAATATCAAAGATTGCGGTAACCGTGTTTCACGGAAGTCGGGGGGTGCCTAACACCTTCCCCTCGCTTAAGCAAGCCCCCGAACTCTATGAATCTCGGTTTGCGGACCAATTAACTCGAAGTCACATATGAGCCAGCGATTATAAAAAACAAAATTCGGATGAGTTGGTACATCCATTTCAAATATACCAACTGGCGACTCTGGTCAATTGGCTCATAAAGAAATCAATCTTTCAAAACCCGTCGACATTAAGCCAACCCTTTTCAAAATCACATTTAATGCAAAAGGCTAAAATTGGAAAGGGCTTTTAAATATTAAAAAACGAAACGACGAAAATCCCGGCGTCGACAGCTGGCGACTCTGCTGGGGACATTAGAGGGCTTAGGCCGCGTACAAATCTTGATGTTTTCCTATCCTGTAAAAATCTATAAAATGTGTGTGTGTGTGTGTGTGTGTGTGTGCATTACTTGCGATTAATCTACTTTTTGTGTGTGTATGAATGAATATGCGAGTTTTGTGATTGCTTTACGAATGCTTTACTTTAATGTCATCATTTGCATACGGTGAGGTACGATGAATGTATGATGAATGTATGTTGAGCAGTTCCTCCTCCTGAGGCAAACCCATCGGATGTGGATTACTGGACTCAAAGGGGTGCTCCCCGGCGAGGCTTACGAAAAGCATCCACTCAGATCCAATCCAATTGAAAGATCGGATTTATTCCCTTCTAGTATATTGTGAAGATCTTGGAACCTTCATGCCAAAAAGCCCGCGAGAGTAGCTTAGGGTAGGTCAGCCTCAGAGAAACCCGACGCGTGGAAAGTCTCTTCATACCCTTTTACACTTATAAAAATTTATTATTATTTAAATAATACAATTTTTAAAAAAAGATTATTCTCTTATAAAAATCAATTACCAAATATTAAACTACACTATTATCAAAATCTATACAATTGTCAAAAAAATGTAAAGAAGAACATGCACAAAAGAAATCATATATATAAAAACAAGATGAATAATGCATACTTTGAAAAATGAGCGTAGGCGAAAAAAAAGATCTGAAAGAACTTGCACAAAAGAATACACAAAGAAGGCTACATTTAAATTAATTAATTAATAAATAAATAATTGAAACAATATATATATATATATATATATATATATATATATATATATATATATATTGATCGCAAGTATTTGCTATAGAGTAAAAATGGACAAATGCCTTGCAAGCCGTTGATTATTAGAACGATTGGCTGGGATTTAAAAAAATAATACAACGTTCGCTAGTAAGTCTAGCGGACGGATCAAGTATCATTGCTGGACCATTTTGCACTTGCATGTGTTTTATATCCCCGCTTATATCCAGCCTGTTAATTGATCTGTCCGCTAGACGTACTTGCAGACGTTTCAAGCAGACGTGAATCCGGAAAAACATTTGGGGATAAAAAAAAATGTTTCTCCCATTTGGCAATCTCTGGTTAATAGAGTGCTTACTTACTTGGGAGCTAAAACTAAAGCTAATGTCATCAAACTCTGCTTCGTTACAGTTGTTAAAAGCTCAGGTGTTAGAGGAACTCCTGGATTTATGACAAAAAGGATATTCCTGCAGTTTTTCTTTAGGAAATTATAGGTCTGGTTAATATACTATAGTAGCCACACCATTTGGCATGTCTTTTGGTGTCTATACTATAGTTTCTTTCTCGGGAATGCATGCTCCTCTGTCATTGTTCATGTTTCTTTTTTTAATATATTTAGAATTTAGCAGAAAAGAATTTGTTGAAATCCTCAGTTACAGTTTGTATCAGAAAAACAGGGGAGAAAAGAGCAACTTTTGTTCTTTAGTGTTGCTGTGCTTAAACAGCTCAAGTCATTAGTTGTTTCTTCTCGGTGGTACGCACAGTTGATTACTCAAGAGATCTCAACAGCAAGCTCCTAGTTGAAGCCCATAATTAGCACAAACAGTGAACTCTCAAGTGGAGTTTGCGATGAAGAAGAGGCGAAAGGGCATGACCATACAATTAGATTTTTTTTAATGAATGATCCTTGCTGCTTTGACGGATAACAGGGATAAAATTGTCCACCTATAATGCTCAACCCGTCCGCTAAAATTACTAGCGGACGATGGTCTCTATTTTAAATCATGTCCATTTGATTTTAGAATTAAGGGATAAGATGGTATTTGCTTATTTTTAATTCATGAAAAATATTTTATATAAATCGCCCCTATATATATACACACACACACACACACACACACACACACATATATATATATATATATATATATATATATACACACACATATATGGAAGACGATTTATAGCAAATACTTGTTATGAACAAATAACATCTAATCCCTTCATTTGTCGTCGGATAGTAATACTAACTGAAGGATTATTTTCAAAAATATCCTAAAAGTCAACTAATTAATTTGGTTCAACTGTGCCGTAACAATAAGCTTCCGCTAGACATACTAGTGGACCATGTTCGTCTTTTTTGTTTTGTTATCATCTGCAAATTGTTTGGTGAATAGAAAGTGGATTCTGCATATTAATTCTTTAGCTTGTCAATTTATTCCAACTTTCTTTAGATTTTACCTGCTCTGCCCTCTTATCTTTCGCGATAATTTTTTTTTTTGCATCCTTTTTTTTGATAATATCACTTGTTATTGGCTCAACTGTTCTCTCTTATTATATGGGGTTTCCCTGTACACCCATTTGTAACTCTCTCTCTTATGTGATTTTCATTGCTTCTGGTTCCTCTCCATCTGTTTGTTTGAGTAAAGATCATATTTTGTTTTAAGATTTCTTATTTTTTGGCAAAACTCTTCTAAATATGAACTTTTCTTTTGCTTTTGCCTTACTCGATATGAGCAATTTTTTGTTTCTGAAATGAACCTGGAAGTGGATTTTGGATTACATGCTTGCTCAAAAAGTGATTCCATAGTGAATTCTACTTGTCTGCGCTAAAGTTTGTGCCTCTTGATGGTCCAATGCTTCCAACATACTTTCCTCTCAGGTGGGAGAGTACTGGAGATCAATGGTGGTGTACATCTCCCATTGATTAGGCAGCTGCCAATGGCCATTATGATTTGTTGAGGGAGCTTTTCACCTTGACACCAATCTCCTCATCAAACTCACCTCCCTTCGTCGAATTCGCCGCATCGAAACTGTTTGGGATGACGAGGAACAATTTAATGATGTAGCTAAATTTCGATCCCAAGTTGACCAGAAACTACTCCTGGAATTTGAAAACAAGGCAGGCCATAATTCTTTCATTAGAGCTGGCTATGGTAGTTGGATTCTTTACACTGCTGCCTCAGCTGGGGATGTGGTTTTTGTTAAAGAATTTTAATTCTAGTCCACTAGTATGATTGGCGGACGGAATGTTATCTTATTGAGGGATTTACCGGGAAATGGATAAAGTAGTCAGAAAATTTTGTTCAATCCATCCGCTACATACTAGCGGATGGCACTCTTTCATTTTAAATCTTGTCCATTAGATTTTAGATTATACGTATAAGATAATATTTGTTATTTTTTTTTTTTCATAATAAGTACTTACTATGGATTGCCCCCTACATACATATATACACATGTTCTTAAATTTTATATTTATATTTATATTTTGGGTAAAAAGACTTTACACCCAAAGCTTCCGTCTGACAAACGCTTAAGTCATGTTTGTTTATAAAAAATATTTGAAATTGAATTATTTGTCTTTATTTAACATTATTTTGGATTATTTAATCATTTGAAAAGGGACTGTTAGTCCCATAAAGTCATTTGATAGCTTAAAATGGGAGGATTATTAATTCTACATTAATCATAAGAGATTACATAATCCTCATAAATAGTCTTAGGAATACAAAATAAAAATAAAAATTCATAAGACTATTTAAAAACTATTACTCTCCTATTATAAGATAAAATAATTCAAAATATTATTAAAATAAACGATCCCAATTGCTCGCAAGTTCGACTCGACTCGATTTAACAAAACTCGACAAGAGTTTGACTTGAACTCGTTAAACGAGTCAAACTCGAATAGTTCCTTAACTTGTTATTTTAACCAGCCAAATTCAAATAGTATAGCGAGTGGCTCAAATGCACTTTGAACAAGTTTAATTTGTTTAACATTTAATTAATTATTTTGTAATTTTTATAATAATTTAAAAAGTGTAACGCATCGGGTATAAGTTGTACTAGACTCACTTTGCATAAACCTAGCTTGACCGACTTGATCTCGACCTCGACCTCGACTCATTTACTGAATTGTAAAGTTCGTACATCAAATATCAATATATTTTTTAATAATTTTTACTTATTTAATTTTTAAATTAATTTAAGCTTGACAAATTAACATCTACCTATCTCGTGGTTAATTTTAAAGGAGAGATAATTCATTCTTACGTAAGAAACTAATGTATAATCATTGCAATCTAAAGACTAAGGGAGTATTCGGCGTGTCGACCGATAAGTTGGTCAACTTAATTTATCAATCATTTTTCTAAAAAAATAGTTCGATTGTTACTTATTTTTTGACGTATAAGTTAAAAAAAATAAGTAACAATTTGTTTCTTAAAAAAAATAATGACTTATAAATTATTTTTTTTAAGTTGATCAACCATTATAAAATGATAGAAATGTCATCTTTTATTTTTATAATATTTTTCTTACTAAATAATTTTTTAGTAATCTTTATATTTTATTTTAATTTATAAGTCATTATTAGTCGAACACATTCACAATTATTACTTATAATATCCGACTTATAAGTAAAAGTAATGCCGAACACTTTTTCTTATAAATTTATTAAAATTTTAACTTTAAGTCAAAAAAAATAAGTCATTCCCGAATAAAGCCCTAAAATAGAACACAAAAAATTGATATTATTATATAAAAAATAATATATTTACATAGTATAGAGAATAAATTTTACATTCAGATGAGAGAAATATTATTTTTGTATATAAAAATATTAATTTTCAAAATAAAAAGTTTAAAAATCTCACTCTTAAAATATCAACCAATCAACTCTTCAAACCCCATAAAATATCCACCCATCCTTTCCGTGTATAAACAAGCTCAATTTCCCCTCAATACCACCGGTCTTTCCATTACACTCCCATTTCCTCTCTCCTCAACACACATGAAGATATTATTACGCTCTGCGCTCTTCTTCTCCTTCCTCTTCGCCTTCTCATCGGCGGCCGACATGTCCATAATCGGCTCCGATGATACCCAAGTGTCCGTCTGGAGAACCGACGACGAAATAAAGGCCGTTCACGAGTCGTGGCTTGTCAAGCACGGCAAGTCGTACAACTCATTGGGAGAGAAAGAGAAGAGGTACCAAATTTTTAAGGATAATCTCTGGTTCATCGACGAGCATAACGCCGACCCGGACAGAAGTTACAAGGTCGGGTTGAACCGGTTCGCCGATCTGACCAACGAGGAGTACCGGTCCAAATATTTGGGTACTAAGGCTAAAGATGCTAGGCCGAAGTTGTCGACCGGGAAGAGTGACCGGTATGCTCCTCTGGCCGGCGAGAGTCTACCGGAATCGATTGATTGGAGAGAGAGAGGCGCTGTCGCGGCGATCAAAGATCAAGGAAGCTGTGGTCAGCTTTCTTTCTTTCCCTCTTCTCTTTTGTGTTCTGTTTATTTTATTTTTTTTTAAGATGTAAAGCTTTGTTTGGTCTATATTACCACTATTTGTGTTTGCTAACATAAAAAAAATAAGTGAAATGTGCTTTAAAGTTTAGAGGGTTGCTGTATATAACCACAAATTCATGTTCGTATTAGATATCCGCGTATGCGAGTATATGAATAAGAAAGTGTAAAAAAGAGACACGTATATTATTATTATTTTGTTTGGTCGATCACAGTTTAACTTTAGTAGCAAATTCACATTCTGCATAAAATTAGTCGACTAATTAATTATTTTTTTAAAGCTGTAAGGTGATTTTGTTTTTTGAAAATAATTTTGATACCGGTGAGAATTGAATCTAACACTTCAAAGGTTCTAAGTCTCATGGTTAACTATCATGCCAAGACTATTGACTATTGTAACTTTCCATAAATTTCTCATTTGACATATAGGAACTATCTACGTTCATGGGTTCATTTATCAATTTAGAGTTCTTGCGATATTTTAAAATGACTTAAACTTAAAATTTAAATCAACTTGCAAGTTATTTTAAGTTGGGATTTATAAGTAAAAGTGATTCACACCAATTGAACTTACAAGTCAAGAATTAAATTAAAATAAGTTATGAAGTTGTTCGGTTGATAATGACTTATAAATTAAAATCAAATGTAAAAATTACTAGAAAAGACATTATTCCAAGTTAGAGATTCTTAATGCAATATCATCTCTCATTGCTTGCATAATTAAATCATTACTAACTGAAGTATATTCACCCCAATATACAACATTGTCATCACCACTACCAATAACATCTTCCGGATGATATCCCTTCTTCTCAGCTCCTTGAAATGCATTGTCTGAGCTAGATTTTTTTCTTATGTAGTTGTGGATAGCCATTAATGCAATAACAATGTTTATTTGTGTCTCAATTGAGAAAAATGGTATATCAATCAAAATAGCCCATCTTGTCTTCTACACTCCAAATGTACTTTAATAACATTTTTTGAAGAGGAATGTAAATAGTTAAACTTCTCCTTAATCCCTTTTGATGCACGTGTTTTTCTTGTTCTACCATGACGAAAATCTTGGAGATGATACAATTAGTCACTAGATAAATATATACCCCCTTCAAAAGTCAATAATTATCATATAATTTTTCTTTCATCTTTTTTCCCTCAGTAAAACAAAAAAAAAAAAGGAACGAAAGGGAGGGGAAAAGTTATTTTGAGATAGCAGAAGTATATACTAGTTCAGACATTAGTTTTCAACAAAATACAAAATTAGATTTAAAACATCAAAGATTTAAAGAAAAAGAGGCAATCAAGAACAAAACTTTATAAGAAACTATAATACTTGGAAAACACAAACAGAGAGGAAGATTAAATAGAAATGCAATATGTCTGATTAATTTATTTATTTTGAATGAAATAGCTCAAATTATTGCATACTAACAACAAATTAAAAAGAAAAATAACAAACTCATGAAAGCATAAAGGGATTGAGAACAAACCCAGAAGCTGAATTGTAGAGAATCTGTAGTCTCTCCGTTGAAGTCGCAGGCTTTCAAGTTAGCTTCAGTAGATATTAGGTTGGAAGGACAAAGATGTCATTTAGAAAACTAGAGGAGGGCAAAATATAAATTACATTTGGTCAAACTAACTTATTAGGAATAACTTATAAGTCATTTTTAAATAAGCTACAAATTGTTACTTATTAATTTTGACTTATAAATCAAAAAATAAGTTGCTCCCGAATACTTGAATAGTTTTGACCAACTTATAAGCTGCTGCCAAACAGGTTAAAGTGTATTGCTTTAAACATTAAATTTTGAAACTTTTATAATTTACCATGTAAATTGGACCATATATTTTTTTATATTAAATTGAATATATATTTTTCTAAAAAATTTGAGATGCTATTGGAAGGGGATTCTTTTTCTAAAAGGATGTTTATTCCTACAAAGGAAAATAATCACAAAATTGAAAATCTCACAAGCAAAACAACATATACAGGAGGCAAAGAATGATTATTCATAGCATGTTGTGTCCCCTTTATAAACTCTTTTTTTCATCATTACCTAGTGAAATAAGGTTTTTTTGTTTTGTTTTATCATATGAACTTTTTTTTTGCTCTCTTACAAATGAAAAGAAACACACCAGGAATATTTTCTCTCTTTTTGTAAACACTGGTCCATCAGGTAATTAGGCTATTGACAATGACAAAAATGTCCATAAATTGGGAATATTTAGAGTTGGTTTAACCAATATGTTTATTAGACAATGATATTTTCTTGGATGTAAGAAAGTTATCTTTTATTTTTGCCACCCATGAAAGAACCTATCATTGTGCAAAGTAATGCAACAAATCAATTAATGTTTTATAAATATTTTTATTGACAAATCAATTCTTTTGAAAAAGTAATATTTTTCAAACTGCTTTTGCGATCATTTTCAAGAAAAAAAATAATCCCCTTTATAACATTCTAGTAGTTAATGAGTTAAGCAATATGCTTTAGTGGTGTAAATCCGGAAACCCTTGTTTGTTAATACTTTGTTTTTTTCTTGATAATGTGAATTTAGCATTTTGGCCAATGAATCTAGTTTCTGAAAATATGTAGTCTTACCATCAAATATCATTAACTATTTCAAAGATGGGCATGAGCTTATCAACTCGATCATGTGAATTAGTCATTACAAAAGCTATATCCTGAGCTCTGTTATAGTATATTTTCTTTTACTTTTGACTTTTATTCTCACCTTCTGAGTTGAGATTTGCTAATATGTGCATAAATTGACTTGAAATGAAGGGAGTTGCTGGGCATTCTCAACAGTTGGCGCCGTTGAAGGAATCAACCAGATTGTTACTGGGACTCTGATCACCCTATCGGTGCAAGAGTTGCTGGATTGTGACAGATCGTACAATGATGGTTGCAATGGTGGTCTAATGGACTATGCCTTTGAGTTCATCATCAACAATGGTGGAATTGATTCCGAAGCTGATTATCCCTACACAGGCTTTGATGGACAGTGTGATCAAAACAGGGTCAGTATCAAGTTCCATTCAAAAGACATTTAGGATAATGGATGAGAAATTTATCAGGAAAAATGTTTGTATCTCATTTTATCCAATTGCCTTGCAGAGAAATGCAAAAGTTGTCACCATTGATAATTATGAAGATGTTACTCCATACAATGAGAAGGCATTGCAAAAGGCTGTGGCTAACCAGCCTATCTCCATTTCTATGGAAGGCAGTGGCATGGCTTTCCAATTCTACACATCGGTAAAAGTTCAATCAATCGCTTGTGAATTTCCTTTTCCATTTGAAATTGATTTTAAGTTTAAATTATATGTTATTAATCGGAATATAGAGTGTGTGTGTGTGTATATATATAGGGGCCAATTATGTCATAGAAGTTCAATGCTTTTTATCTAATACCAAATTATGATCCCTCTTTCCTTTATGTTGGTGTCAATTAATTCACCAGAAGAATATTGCCTTGGGACAGCCCTCCTGAAATCTGGATGATTGGTTTGGTGATCTTAATTAAGGAAATGACCAATATTACACTGATTTTCTTGAATCCAAAGCCCCGTCTTATTTGTTGTCCCATGCCATGTATTACTCTCCATGTAATCTTTTTTTCCAGTTACAAAATACATGCAGATACATATATAATAATTATGTGGCAGTAATACATAAGAGTGGAACAACAGATGAGACAGATAAATGCGACCGAAGAACTAGACTCAATTTTCATTCAACCCTTTTAAATCAGATAATACTTTGTTTTCCCCATCTTATTTGTTGTCCCATGCCATGTATTACAATCTTTAGTATTTTGTTCAATCTTTAGGGTATATTCACAGGAAAGTGTGGCACAGAACTGGACCATGGGGTGTTAATTGTAGGCTATGGTACTGAAAACGGTAAAGATTACTGGATTGTGAGGAACTCGTGGGGTCCAGAATGGGGAGAAGAGGGTTACATCAGGATGGAACGAAACGTTGCTAGCCCTGCAGGATTATGTGGACTTGCAATTGAACCATCTTATCCTGTGAAGAATGGCCAAAACCCCCCAAACCCCGGTCCATCTCCTCCTTCACCTAAAAAACCTGAAAGCGTTTGTGATGATTTCAACAGTTGCCCGACCAGAAACACCTGCTGCTGCATGTATGCGTACTATGGCTCCTGCTATACATGGGGATGCTGCCCACTCGAGTCTGCTTCCTGCTGTGATGATGGTTATAGTTGTTGCCCCCATGATTACCCCGTGTGCAATGTTTGGGCTGGAACTTGTTCAATGGTAAGCATTTCTTTGTCATCTTCAACTTGATTTCCAGTACTTTTAGGTAGGAGTGGCAATTGTAACTCATATCGTGTCAAGTCATGATATTATACTAAATAGGTAACACTAATACAACACATTTAATTAGTAGTGTTAAGATTTTCGACACTAACATATTTATTAATTGTGTTGAATATGTGAACCTATTTAACCAATTTCGTACACATTAAAATTTTTAAATTAAAAAATAAATATCATTTATTGTATAATAACATAACTCAATCATCACAACAATATATATTTAACAAAATGCTGGATAACATTCTTAAGAAAAGAAACTAAAAAAGTTAAAACTCAATGTTTAAATTAAATTATAATATTATATCATATTTATTTATTAATTTTTTAAAATAAACTTGTGTCAGCCCATAAATTACATGTTTTTGTCCCATTTAAATTCCGTCTATTATTTATGACACGGAAATTATTTATAATCAACACCGGTCTCTTATTATAAGTTGTGTTAAAAATTGCCGTCACTACTTCCAGGGGAAAAGAAAATGTTCCTTTTAGTTTGATTGCTTACGCATTCCCCCCACTTGTGACAGAGTAAGAACAACCCATTGGGAGTGAAGGCAATGAAGCGCATTGTAGCTACTCCAAATTGGCAACATGGGAGCAAAGGAAAGAGGGTCAGTGCTTAATAAACCACAGCCTTGAACTAAAGTGGATGGGAAAGGTGGAAAATGGAAGAAAACAGAGGAAAAAAGAATCATGACAACAAGTTCTTGATTATCTCTTTGGGATGAATATTATTGAATACCCATCTGCAGATTTGTGTATACTGTGCATTGCTTTAGGATTGCATTTGAACTACACAAGGATTATAATTCTTATTAATCTTATCATTGTATAATTAGGTTGAATATTTCTCTTCTGTATCAGATCATGTGTATGAGCCATACTGCTTTGGTAAAATTAATTTGTGATTGTTATTGAAAACAAGGGTTACCTTATCAAATTATGTATAGCGTCATTACATCATGTTAAATAAAATGAATAGGAGTATTACAATGTTCATTTTTTATTTTGTTTGTATCCTTTTGAGTGAGACACCGCTCAGTTTGTATAATTGTTTTTACAAATATTTGACAATTTTTATTAATATGTATTTATTATTTTTTATTGACATAATATATATATAATGTTCATAATTTGGATAAGCATATTTTATCACAATTGAAAGAAATTTAATCATTTTTAATATTGTTGTGATTGAAAATTATAAATACTTGTCAAGGAACTTTTCATATTTTTATGCCCACAATTTAAAGGAAATTAATTATATTTATCTAATTAAAATTACATATAATTTTTAGTAGTTCAAGAAGAAACTTTTTATATCCTTCCTCTATAATTTAAGTGAAAATTGATTGTAATTATTAGTTATCATATTAAATGTAATAATAATTATCTAAGTTAATTCATCCATTAGAATAAGTTAATTTATTTTAATTGATAGGTTAACGTGGATGTTTCCCCCCGATTAAAATTACATATAATTTTTAGTTATTCAAGAAGAAACTTTTTATATTCTTTCTTGACAATTCAAGTGAAATTGATTATAATTATTAATTATTATATTAAATGTAATAATATTTATCCGAGTTAACAAATTAATTAGAATTAACTCATTTTAATTCAAGTGAAATTAATTATAATTATTAGTTACAAATATTAAATATAATAATTATTATTATTATTATCATCAGAGTTAACTCATCACTTATAATCAGTTAACTTATTTTAAATGACGAATTAACTTGAATCTTTCAATTGATTTCATTTCTTATATATATATATATATATATATATATATATATATATATATATATATAGAGAGAGAGAGAGAGAGAGAGAGAGAGAGAAAGAGAGAGAGAGAGAGAGAGAGAGGAGAATGATCCATAACTAAAGTTAAATTGAAGCATTATTTTATCCAACTCAATCTTGGTCATCCGCTGGGATATCCACTGGGAGAAAAAAAAAAAACATGCCGCATAATTGTTATTAACATTATCGCATAACAATTGTGCGATATATGATCCACATAAAAAAAAATTCATATTAGTCCATACATACAGCATAAATGTTATGCCATATGTGAAACAATTTTTTTTCTTTTTTTGCTGTGGAACTAAATTCCATCTCAGAATCATCACAATTGCATAACATTTTGGCCATGGAAAAGACAAAAAAGTTTAAGACTTCAATTTAAAGTACAATTATGTGATTTAAGCACAAATCACCATTTTTTTTTATGAAGCCAATATCTGTGTATGTATTGGGCAAGTGCTTTCGCTATAGCCACTACTGATTATGGCTGGTTGTAATCTTGAAACATGAAGACCCAATATTTATGTATGTATTGGTCAAGTGCTTTCGCCATAGCCGCCACTGATAATGATAATGGGTTGATGTAATCTTGAAAGTGATTTGGGTCAAAAATTTTTAGAGATTTTCCAGTTGTGAAATGTAGTGATATGATTGTTATCCCTTTTGTAATTTACAACTTATGTAGTGTAATGATATGATTGTTATCCCTTTTGTAATTACAACTTTTGTAGATCTATAACAATGGAAGACTTGAAAAGATGAGGAGAGAGAAAATTAAAAAAGAAAGAAGAAACTTAAAAACAAAAATTGACATACCGCTTAATACTTGAGCAACATGTCATCTTTTATTTTTTTTTATGCACTGCATAGCAGTTTGGGGTAGATAAAAACTAAAAAAATAATTTAGAAATATAGTATAATTGTTATGCAGTATGTACTAATTTTTTTTTATCTACCACATAACAGTTATGCGGTAGGAATCAAACCCAAAAAAGCACTCTGTTTCTCTCATTTTATTATGCTGTATGCAATTTTTTTTTATGTACCGCATATTAGTTTGCGGTAGGAAAAAATTAAAAAAATATTTGGCATACCGCAAAATTGTTAATACAATATGTCAAATTTTTAATTTTTTTTAGTACCGCATAGCAGTTTGCGATAGGTAAAAACTATAAAAAAAAAAAATTGGACATATGGCATAATTGTTATGCGTTATGTACAATTTATTATTATTTTTTTACCTACTGCATAACAATTATGCAGTAGGAACTAAACCCCAAAAAAACACTCTTTCTCTGTCATCCTGTTATGCGGTATCTCAATTTTATTATTATTTTTTTAATATATATATCGCATATTAGTTTGCAATAGGAAAATACTAATTTTTTTTTGTTCTATTGAATTACATTTTGCTGTAGGTAAAAACAAAAAATTAGACATACCGTATAACTGTTATGCGATATATATTAATTTTTATTTTTATCTACCACATAAAAGTTATGCGGTAGGAACCAAAACAAAAAAAAGCACTCATCCTATAATGTGGTACATAAAAAAAATAATTTAACATACCGCATAACAGTTATACGGCATGTCAATTTTTTTTTTAGTTTTTTCCTGCTATGCAGTACATAAAAGATTTTTTTTTTGGTGATATACCTCATAACTATTATGTGATATGTCAATTTTTTTTTTAAAGTTTTTTCTTTCTGCATAATAGTTATGCAGAAAGAGAAGAAAAAAATACTATTCCATAACAACTATGCGGTAACTGCGTAACACTTATGGGGTAACCGCTTAATTGTTATGCGGTAACCGAATCCTCGTCTTTCTTTTTCAGTTTCTCTCTCCTCTTTTCAAGTCTTCCATTGTTATAGATCTACAGAAGCTGTAAATTACAAAAAGGATAACAAACATGTCATTACATTTCGTAATCGAAAAATCCCCAATTTTTTATTTTTACCCAAATCACTTACTTTCAAGATTACATCCACCCATTATCAATGGTGGCTATGGCGAAAGCACCTGCCCAATATGCACAGATATTGGGTCTTCATGTTTCAAGATTACATCCACCCGTTATCAGGGTGGCTATGGTGAAAGCACTTGCCCATTACATACACAAATATTGGGTCTTCATGTTTTTGATTTATAAGGTTTGAAATATGAATAATGGTGATGTCTCCTTGATAAAAAAAAAATTGTGATTTGTGCTTAAGTCACATAATTGTACTTTAAATTGAAATCTCAAACTTTTTGCCTTTTCCATGGCCAAAATGTTTTGCAATTGTGATGATTCTGAGATGGAACTTAGTTGCACAACTATGAAACTTTGCAGTAGGAAAAAACTAAAATAAATAAATAAATAAATTTGTTTGACATACTACATAACAGTTATGCGGTATGTTTTTTTCCCTCTCCCCATTAGATATCCCAACAGACGGCCAAAATTAGGTTAAATGAAATAATGTTCTCATCCAACTTTAATTATGGATCATTCTCTCTCTCTCTATATATAAGGTATTGATTGTTTGTGCTTATTGCATCTAATAAAGCCTCAGGCACTCATAAAAGAGTTACTACATTGCTCTTGTTTTGGAGAGTATATTACAATTGTGTACTTCAGTATCCACCGCCAAGATTTTGAATTCAAAACATGCATAATCCGATTTTATTTTTTTTATTTGAACTCTGACGTTGCCAAAATTTTCTCCTAAAGAAAATATAAAGCTTCATTAGAAATTATATTTTGGTTTTATATTTTCACAGTGTTAAAACAAGTTCCTAATAATTTGTTAGATTTCGAGCCAAGCACAGTACGAGGCAGCGCAACGCAAGTGCTTATTTTGTTAGAAGGCACTTAGTGCGTATAAAATTTTAATTCAAAAGAAACTTATTTAACTCAAAAATAACATTTGAGACTTAAATATACCACATCAAAAATGGAGCGATGAGTTTGATGCGTGCCCCCTTTTGCCTCATCACGATCTCCCGGTGAAGTAGCGGCTCCCGGTGGAGTCGAAGCTATGGCACCAGAAAGTCAAAGAGAATCCTTCCCGAACCATTCGTGTAGTCTTTGACCGTCCAAACGCTACCACGGTAAAGGTCAGTAGTCAAACAAACCTTGAGGTACTTCCAGAGTCAAGTTTCGGATTAATGCTATAGAGCCACAGGGGTGGTACTGGTAGGTTTTGTTGCTCTGATATTTACAACTTTTTATGTCCCATCGGTAGGTGAAATGAAAATGCTAAAATAGGTTTCCTACTGAAATTCATTACCTAAAAGGGTCCTCCTACAAAACTCTCCATATGTTACATGTCATAAAAGAAACTCCAGTTAGTTGGTTCTGCATACAATCTTCTGATGCTAAGCAGCATAAAATTATCATAATTTTAACAATGAGAATTAGCAGGTATAGGAATCAGTGCAGGTCCAGGAAGTTAACAACAGAATTTTAGGGGAATAAAAAATGAATTACCTTCTACTTTGCACTATACCTTCTTTTTTCAGCCTTTGACCAAACCCCTATCACTCAATCTCAAATCACATCTTCATGACAAAAAAATGTAATTTGACTTTTATTAATTTAGTGAGATTTAGGGAACTTTCTTCCCTAATAGGACCTAAACCCTAATTCCACAACGAAAGCATCTTGCAACCCTTGATTAGGGCTTAAAGAACTGGGTTTTCCTTGATGAACTGCCTATACTTCACAAGACTCCACTTTCACATAAGCTTTTTGAATTTCACCAAGCCCGCCCCAGTTCCAAACTTAGCATTCTGGCTTGTACTTAATAGTGCTTTTTTTTTTGGTCAAATGCTCACTGGCACTATATGATGGTGCAACAGAAGGAATCTTAGATAGCAAAGCTTCAAAACTGCAAGACATGGAAGGCAAGGGAGCAGGTTTTCACAATAAGATGTGTGCTGTAACTGCTGTTTATTTCCATTGGACAGTTTGTAACCCTAATTTGAATCTCTCGAATTGACATCCAAAAATCAAACTTTAACCTATATTTTGGGACAGAGGAGTATTAAAAGAACAAATAAATCCAAATCTGCTCTTCCCAACAAAATAAAAAGGAGACAAAACTCGGCCTAGTCCTCTGACAAAAGTACATTTCTTATCCAAATCATGATATTAGTATTCCAGAAAGCCAAACAAAATCTAAAATTAAGTTTCAGAAAAAATTTAAATTTCGATATGAATTTCTAAATTCATTTTGACTGCAAAACCAAGTCATCTATCAGGATTTACACTGAGCTATTCAGCAACTCTTTCCTGTCTGTCAGAATTTGTGAGGTATTTAACAGATCAGCATCAGGGTAATAGGAAAACCATATACCTAATCCCCGAAAAGAAGACTGTAAGGAGCAATTTTACAAATATAAAGTTTAGGATTTCATGCACCGTATGCACGAATCATCCTCAAATCATTAAAATTGCTTCCTCATCTAAACATCTGTATTCATCTCAAAAATGTTCAGTCTACCTGAATACTTAAGGCCTCACAGTTTCTGTATCATCAGATGAAGCTGCTTTCTTCCCAGTGTAACGCTGAAAAAAGAAATAAGACAACAAGGTAACACCTCAATCATTTAGAAGCAGAGTACAATAACAACTGAAAAGAATGTAAAAATGCATTAAAATGAACTTGAGAGTTACCTGCTTGCCAAAGGAGAAAGGGACATATCTGTATTTAATCATGTGCATTATCTGCCTCTTCATCGTTGAAATGAACAGCACAATCCAATAAAACAACAGAATCGGCCAAAATACAGGCACATCAAATGCACTAAAGAATGTCAGCACAAAAGCAATGCAGAATGCTTTTGTTAATGAATACCTGATGATGTAAGATGAACCAAAAAATATTAGCCAATCTACTAGCAATTCCTTCAAGTAGAAAGAAGAATATTAAACATAACATGAAAATTTCTTACAGGATCCAGCCTGAAGGAACCACTTCATGCAAACAAACACACGCACACAGAATAAGAAAAGAAAATTAAAAGGAACAAACAACTTCTTCTTGAAGATTAGCCAACAACCTATGATGGGTAGCACAAAGTTAAATGAGCTGAAAATTCTATTTATATTTAGGAAGAACTTTTTTGTAATTATCTTATTGTTAGATACTTTATTCAATAGTGGGGATTTAGGATATTTAATATTGCTTAGGGTATTTAATTATTAAGTAAGCTTGTTCTAGGTATTTTTCTTATTCACAAAGAAAAAATTAGGGTTTGTTCCCTTTAAATAGCTTTGTAATCCCCACAAGTTAATTAGACAATAGGCAATCAATTATTGGAATTTGAGAGAGTTGTTTTCTCTCTTAGTCTCACATTTTGTCTTTGTGAAGTGACCTCAAAATACTCTTCAGGGTTGGCTGATTCTCTGCGGAGGAAGGCAAAAGTCTATCCTTTTCATTATTCTAAATATTTAAAAATATTGTCCTGCATCAGCTTGTCCACCCCTCCAACCACATGGTACAGAAAACTAGGAAATGTCATTTCTATCACCTAGTCCTAAAGCCTTCTGCATTCATATGCCGTTCTCATGATCTCATCATAAAGAAAAAAATATAGAGGGAAAAATCATTAATAGGTGAAAATGCTTTTCCAAATTGATTACATGCCTCGATCTTTCTCAGTTTATTAGTTTATAATGCATAAGAACAAAGAAATGGTACATCCGCATCGTCAGTTTCAATATGCCACTTTAATTGTAGTTTCAAATTGTTTCCTAATAAAAAGCATCTAAAGGATGTGCCAAACTTTAACAAGCACTAAAAAAAGTCAAATGAAAATCTTATTTTGTCACAGTTTTAAGTATATGACAACAAAGTCCACAATAATTCTCAATTTTATTTAATTATATTGTACTTTAAACTTTATCAATTTCAATATGTATGCATGCATCTATAGTGTTCATCTATATCACCTGCTTGCATATGCATCAAAAGTTCCCTCAACATGGGACAAAACCAAGTATTAAAATTTGATTAAATATCCATCGAAGACCAAAGTAGAGTTACTATAAAATGCTAACATTTGCCTTTTAGTACGAACATTTCAAAAAATGGTATACTTTTGTTCAAGAACATCAAATGTGGCGATTCAAAACTTTTTCCTTCTATTTACTTAAACTTCAATTGCACAAGCATGACTACAACTTTTCTTGATGATTTATAAATGAGGAGCATCCTCTTATATAATTTCCCTTGGGTCATACAACCTATGACTAGAATCAAATTTAATAGAAGGCTATAAATTAGAATCAACTGTCTAGAATCATCGGCTAAAATTTCTAGAATATTTACAAAGCATAGTAATCACATGACAATCTAAAATACTCTATTAGAAATCCTAATATATAGCAGAAGATTCTAGAAATTGTCAACTAATGTAGCAACTAAGCATCTTGCAGTTGTTCAAGTAAGTGATAACATAGCGTAATTTCGCTAAAAATACTCTTATTCTGACATTACGCTTAAAAACAATTCAATTAATTTTAACTATATCTCAACTTGTTTTTTTAGCTATATAAAGTTATTATCAACGTACCACATTCCGAATAGACATATTTCGTACTAGCTAAGAGACTCGAAAAAATTTACCTCTACCAAAGTGGCGTTTTTCATTCCATGTACCGCATTAAACTACATCTAGGTAACATTGATTAGAACCATCTAGTTATATAAAATGAAGTGATAGTAGGATAGACAAACGTGTTGGAAACTGAAATCATTATGTAACCCTTATTCTAGAGCTAAATTTGGTCAACTAAATTAGAAACCCCCAAATTAGAGGTCGTGTGCTATGCATGTGGCTGTTATTTGCCGCCAAAACCTAACTGGGAGTGACACGTAATTATGACTCATTTTTCTTTTGCTTCACAAAGACACGTAGGAAAGTTGGTAAGTCATCTTGACATAGGTTTAAAATATTTGACAGAATAGGACGATTAGTTTTTGTTTTTTTTTAGTTCAATAGTCTAATTGCAATTTTTTGTTTTTACTATAGCAGGCTATTACACAAAACGTGACAACTTTAATCGGGTAAAGATTATTTTGGCCAACCCAAATCTAAAATTTCAATGGCCAACTTGCAAACTATACCAGCTTTGGGGCTAATTTCAACCCCTTGAAGATTAAAAGGCCAAAATTTTGAGCAACCAAACCTTAAAGGGCCACTCAGGAAATTACAACTAAAGATGAGGCACCAATATGTAGTTTTGCCAAATTAGATCAAAAAAAAAAAACTAGTACGTGATATACCCGTTACTTTCCATTCAATTTCACCGAAGATGAAAAAAACCACAACAGCTATAAAACCAACAATTGGGGTTTCAATGGCGACCGTTTGCAGTGGCACAGTGACGTTACTGGGAGATGGCAACACAAGTATGTGTTGATGGCCGTGCTAATGGTTTCAAATTTGCAGCAATAGTGGGAATTTTTATTCTTTTCCAGTGATGATGATGGATATGGTGATTGCTGATGTTGGTAGCAGGGTGGTTGAGGATTCTTTCGCAGCGGCAAGTAGAGGCAGAATGTTGTTTGGACCTTCCTAAGAAGAAAAAGATTCTGGCAGAATTTTTAAAATTTTTACTTTTTTAAATATGGATAAAGATAAACGAAAATTACTCTCCGCCTTAGTCTAGGTAAACATATTCACAAGTCACGCAATCTTCGGCTCTAGAGTTCAGTTTTTCACAAGAAAACCTAGAATTCTCAATTGTTCTTTCAACCAAGCCCTTAGGGATACAACTACCCAAACTCTGATGTCAATTGACGCAGCAAAATATAGTTAGATTGTAAAGCTCTAACACACATGAGTGATTAGTTATCATACTAACACAAACAGGATAAAACTCTTGAATCCAGAAGAAAGATAATGAACTCACAAAAAGAATAATTAATAATGTAAATAATAATAGTCAAATGTATTTGTCGATAACCCTAGGAAGCATATTTATAATGCTTAACCAACTTTCTTACGACTATTCGGAAAAGGAAAATAATTAATCCTTAAAATTAGAACAAACTAAAGCCCAAAATACAAACGGGTTAAAACTAAATTAAATTAGAATTTTTCTAAATAATAAATAAAAATACAGCAAAGAAACTAAAACTTTATAAAAAATAAAATATATAAAAATTCTAATCTTTGAGTGATATTTTCCACCGTATCAGACAATTGAATCTTCCTAGAATGATAAAATTAATATATATTCACGCACAAAAAAATCCATTTGTTTTGCCAAAAAGAGTACCCAAGAATCACTAGCACTAATTCCTTTGAAAAATGATTTGTTCATATACAATGCAAACAACTCATTCTTTGAATATTAATTTAAGAGCAAGCACCATAATTTAGGCAAGTGAGAATTTGATAGAACTAGCCAAATGCTTCTGTAGGAAGAGCAGCAGTGTGAATAGGCAGACTTATATAGCATCATTTAACATAACATTGGAAAATTCTGGCCCTAGATATGATATTGCACAAGGACGGCCCCAAAAATAGCTTAGACAACATTTTCGCTAAATCCTTAATAACTTTTGCCTAATTCACCTAAAAAATGTGCCTGCCTTATAAACCTACTTACCAAAGATCTCTACTCCATCAAACTTTATACTTCTGTCTTCACCTTTCTCTCTCTAAATTTTAAAATTACCTTAAATTTTGCCTTAATAACGCTAATGTTGCAAATTGAAGACAACGAAAGTTTAAAGCTTTTATAAGCACAACATTAACCCACATTTCTTTAACAAAGAATCAATTAATTAAATATAAATTTCTTAAAGAATTGAAATAATAGCACAGATTAGAATAGCTCAATTGCCGATTAGAAAATTACCAGAACTTGAACTCGGGAAGGCGGCGAACGAAGGGTCGGAATTCGTCGGATCCGCGGGTGGGGAGACCCGGATCATCGTGGATCTCCGGATCAACCTGAGGAGAGAGAAAGGCAAGGAAGAGCTGAAGGATGTAGATACCGAGGCCGTAGGCGATGATGTAAAAGCCTTGGAGGAAGTACACGCGTAGGGCGAAGATGAAGACTATGGCGCAGAAGGCAATCCAACGGCGGAGGATGTGCGGGGTGGATTTGTCTAGGAGGTGTTGATAACGACGGGATACGTTGTAACTCCACCGACTCATCGGGTTCGCCGGAAATTCGTCGCCGGCACCGAGATTCATGTTTCTTTCCCTCTCTAATTCTCTATTATTTTCTCCCCTTCCAATTATTTTGCGGGAAAAGGGAGGGAACGGAAGCAGAAGAGTCCGCGTTCTGATATCTGTCTGGCTTTTCTGTTTTTCTTTACAAATCAGTTCTATTTTTATTTATTTACGAGAGTTACTGCATACAAATTATAAATTAGGATCCCTCTATTATCTTTATTCTTTAATTTTTCTGGATACGTATTTAATAATATAAATATTATATTTAATAATAAAATAAAATTTATATTGATATGAAATATGAGTCTTTTGCGAATTTTTTTATTAAATTATAATTGTGATGCATAGTAATAAATAATAGTGAATAGGATTATAAATTGATTGTTGATTATGTCTTAATCTTGTATTTAAAACTCAGATATATAATATTTAGGTCTCGAGTTTAATTCTCATTTAAGTGATTTTATTTTCTTTTTTATGAAAGTTCATTTTCTCTTTATTTTCTTCTTTATGATTAAAAAGTTTGTTTTCTTGAGATTTATTTTAAAAAAATTATTCTGTGAGGCTTGTTTTAAAAAAATTATTATAATAATTATTCAGGTAACATAACAAAAGAGTAGTCCATACCTCAAATGTCAAGATATATCATTTTTGTATATAAATACATTAGATAGAAAGAATAATAGTTATTTACGTAACACAACAAAAGAACATATAATTCACATAATTATTTTTTATTATTTTATATTTTTGTTTAAAAATTCACGCAATTTAAATTTATTATAAAATTATAGGCATATAAATTATTTTCCTTTAATTATTAAGCGAATGAAATCTGATTACTATATTTATTTTCTGGATTTGAGAACCTAAAAACTTGGCACATTGTAATACTTTTGAGAACTGTAATGAACAATGTCAACAGAAATTACTACTCCATCTCCATTCTAAATTATAAAATTAATATTAATTTTTAAAAAAATAATTTCAAATATTTTTAAATTTAAATTTTTCTTGAATTCAATTAGTGTATATATAATATAATTATAAATATTATAAACTATCTAAAAAAAACTACTGGTTATAACATTTATTATTTTAAAAACTTAAATAAATTATATCAATTTTAAATTTAAAAATATCTCAAATTAATTTTTAGATAGTCAATAGTGATTTTAATTTAAAACGGAGGGAGTATTACAAATAGCAACTTCAATTAATTTTTATATTTATGTTTTAAGTTGCTCATGGTATCAAGAATAGAAAAATTATTAAATGCTCCTGGAACACCTGCTACGTGGTGTCCTATACCGTTTATGTACTGTCATGCGAGCATTTAAAGTAAGTCATTTTACTTTAAATGTCATTTCACTTTAAATGTTCACGTGACAACGGATATTAGTTCAAGTACAATAAATTATTATATAACCAATCTCAGTAATTTCTTAACGACAATATTAAGTAAACTCGGGAAAAAAAAAACAATACAGAAAAAATAAAATAACAAGAACCGAACCTAATATCTATTATTTCTAAAGTCTCAATCTTAATCATCGGACTAAACATTATTAACATGAAATAAATGTAAAAATCAAACTTGATATCTAATGTTTTCAAAATTTCAGTCTTAACCATAAGACATAATAAGACGTATTAAAATTTGACATGGTATGGGAACTTTGAAAGCATAGTGTATGGAAATTACAGACATATAGTGATCCACTTTTAATAGATAATTTATTAGAGTTACATCGTTTTAGTAAAAATTCATTGAGAAACACAATTGGTAAAGATTGCATACTAACAAATTCATTTACCATTCCAACTTAAACTCGACTCGAACTATGAAATAATAAATAATATTCTTAAACACTCAATTATGCTCGAATAAATATGACCCGATTAACATAGAAAGCTCGAGTTGCCTTTGCATAATACATGCCGATTGATTTGATTTGACCCGATCAGAAATACAAAGGTGTTCGAAACCACCACATTAGCTATGCAAATGGGTGGTGATTCTACTCATAATGACTAGGGCGTAGAAGTAGGTATGAATTGAATAAATGACATGAAGTAAATAAATAGATAAAAAGTAGTATATTTTTTAACTCTTTACTTGGTTTTTGTTGGTGGCGAATGTTTGTGATGAGATGACATAATTGTTGTATATATCCATTTTATTAAAATTAATTTTATTTTACTATTGTCTCATGCATGAAATAAAAATTAAATAGATGAAATTAATTCTCCGCATAAATAATCACCTAATACTACATCCGTTTTACTATCTGTTTTATTCATTCAATTCAAATATAACATTTAAATTTATACATGTATGAATTTAATCGAATAGACTAGTCATTCTAGTACTACATCCGTTTTAAATTATAAAAACAATATTGACTTTTAAAAAGTCAATTTCAAGCATTTTAAATTCAAAATTGAGATGAATTCATTTAGTTTATATCAATACAATTATGAATATTATAAATTACCTATAAATTATTATTAGTTATAAGATTTATTGTTTTAAAATTTTAAATGAATCACGTCAATTTTAAATTTGAAAATATCTCAAGTTAACTTTTAGAAAGTCAATAATGTATTTAATTATTTATAACTATACAAAAAATTCCTCCATTGAATTCCATTTACAATTACTCCCTCCGTCCAAAATTAGCAATATATTTTTTCTTTTAAGTACATTTTAAAATTAGATATGTATTTTTAATTTTATTAAGTATATTATAAAGTAGTAAGAAATTTTTAATTATGCAATTTCTTATATTTTAAATAGACCGAATATCATCATGTTGTCACTGTTATATTTCAAACTATATATTTAGGATATGTATGGAGAAAAATAATATTTTGTTTCATAAGAATCATTATTTTAAAAATATATTTATAATTTGGAAGGGGGGGAATAAATGTTTATAAGATTATGGTGTACTGTGCTTGATAACAAGTGATACAATCTTTTAAATTGGGTTTGCAATTTTATATTTTAGCATACCTAAATAATTTTATTCAAGTAATTTTCAGATTACTTATCAGACACTATTTGAACTTTTCATCTAAGCATGTTTTCCTACCAATTGGATCAGAACTCACACTAAGGAGAACTAAGGCTCATATAAGAGAGATCATTATAAATACAATGAACGACATAATAAATTTCAATACTTCCCTAAATATATACAACATTAAGTAAATCTAACACTCTACGGATGGCGAGAATACAAGTCTCACAATAAAAAGAAATAAAATCTCACAACAATAAAGGGTTATGCAGTAACAATCTGTCAATAACTGAAGAAGCTGGAACCTTGATGATTTTATGATACGTACTATCCTTCACCACAAAGTTAAAACATCATTAATGTAACACCCCAGTTAATGTGGAATATTTAGATGTGTTTATAAGGATCCAAGTTGCTATCATTAATATCTTCAGTCATGACCTTTTGGGTGAGCCTGTGGTGGGCTAAGATGACCCAAGAAATATTATTGAGACAGCTCATTGGGCCTTATTCTGCTGTGATTTGATTCGGACTCGGAATTTGACCCGGGTCGTTACATATGGTATTAGAGCCGACTCTCGAAAGCTCGGGTCGGGTCATCCGATCGGGTTGCCGGAAGTGAGGACACGAAGGCGGGCCTAGTAGGCCGCTGATATTATCCCACAATGGCTAGAGATGCAAAGTTTCTGGGCCTTATGTGACTATGTGTTCGGCCTGACGGGGACGTAAGTGGGGGAATTTGTAACACCCCAGTCCCACATAAGTTAATGTGGGATATTTGGATGTGTTTATAAGGACCCAAGTTGCCATCATTAATACCTTCAGTCATGACCTTTTTGGTGAGCCTGTGGTGACCTAAGATAACCCAAGAAATATTATTGAAACAACTTATTGGGCCTTATTCTGCTGTGATTTGATTCGGACTCGGGATTTGACCCGGGTCGTTACAAAGTAGGCCGCTGATATTATCCCACAATGGCTAGAGATGCAAAGTTTCTGGGCCTTATGTGACTATGTGTTCGGCCTGACGGGGACGTAAGTGGGGGAATTTGTAACACCCCAGTCCCACATAAGTTAATGTGGGATATTTGGATGTGTTTATAAGGACCCAAGTTGCCATCATTAATACCTTCAGTCATGACCTTTTGGGTGAGCCTGTGGTGACCTAAGATAACCCAAGAAATATTATTGAAACAACTTATTGGGCCTTATTCTGCTGTGATTTGATTCGGACTCGGGATTTGACCCGGGTCGTTACAATTAACAACAATATACTGAAAGAGTTTTACAACTAACTATTAGCTAAATAGTTAATGTTTTAAGTGCACCATCAATATTACAATATCAAAAATCAATTAAACAGTATTAAAGGAGGAAGAAATAAACTCACAAATAAGTATCACATAAAGAAAGAAAGAAATTTCAAATAAAAGAAAAAATAAATTCACCTAACTAAGCATGGAATCTAAGACTTAAAGATCTCAACACCTCAATCTAGGGATGAAGCCAGGTCTCTAGGGTTATTGGGGTTAATTGACCTCACTAATTTTTGTTTTTAGTTTTATAATATATGATAAAATTTAAAATTTTTAAATATTATATACAAATTAACCCTATTGAAATTTTCTAAAATTTCTAATATAAGGGTCAAATTGAAAATTTATAACTTTCTCATTTAAGTCTCAAACTTATCATTCCTATATCTTTATATATATATATATATATATATATATATATATATATATATATATATACATTCATATAATCTTCTTAAACTAATTAATAATTAATTTTATATTATTTTTTGAAGAAATTAATTATTTATAAATAATTTGTCTTTAAAAAAGTTTATTAGGGATTAATAGGGTATATATACATGTATATAAATATATATAGAGTGAACAATTATTATATTATTATTGTAATCAAATATATGTTTTATATATGCAATTTGAAAGTATAAAATTATTCAAAAAAATTAACTTGGTAGCGTTGCTCCCGAATCCCTACTGAATTATTTATAATCTCGTAATAATTTTAACTCCACTAAATATAAATTCTAACTTTGTCACTGCCTCGAGCATAACTACAATAAAATAGTTGACACAACCACTTTGTCCGTAAAAAGAGTGGTACTTTGTTGGTGTCATACTTTGTTTTCAATTTTTATTAAAAATGATACTCTTTTATTTTCTGTTAGTGGGATTATTAAAACGTATTAGAGTGACAGACTCGTAGCATTTTTTGTTTAGTAGCCTTATTATGTATACATGTAGTTAGGTGCTTGTGAAACAGGTAAACAAGCTTCCGCGATAAGTACTCGGCATCACACTGGAGTCAAAGCGCAAAGTCGTGAAAGATAATTGACTTTTATGCAAATTAAGAACAAGAAGAGTATCATTTTTATGCACTAGAGCTTGAAATGGGGAACAATTTATTCAGAGAAAATGATTATTAATTAAAAAAAGTCACTCATAATGTCAGAGTATGTAATAATTGCCACAAAAAAATTGAAATATAATTAAAATAAATATAAAAGTGTCGTTAAATATATATTTATTTTGACATTATCGACTCTCACAAAAAAGAAAAAAGAAAAAAGAAAAAACAATAGCCTAGTGTTCATGCTACCGTCCAAAAGTATGAGTTGTTATTCAACTAAGGGGACATTTTGCGGCTATTAAATCAAAGATGTGTGCTTCTATGAAAGTGGGCGTATTCACATAACAATATCAAAGTCAACTCCACTGCACATGCCACCTAACAGGTTATGAATATCCTAGTAAACGTTGAAATGGTCTACTACATCTGGTTCTCTTAATGTAATATAAGTTGAAGGTGAGTTAATGCAATTTTTATAAATTTTTAATTAATCCCCTCGTAGTTGAGGCCGAGACGATGACTTGGAATCCAAAGTCAACTCTCATTAGATGTGGGATCATTTCTCTAGTTCCTTTAATCCCTGTATATAAACTTCCAAATTTTAACTAAACAACATATTGCATATACACAGCTCCAATCATGGTAGGTGCACCCATCTCAGCTTCTGCTCCTCAAGGCCAGTCCTCCCAGGGCAGTGGTATGTACTTTTTTCTCTAGTCTACAATGTAACTCATCTTGATTTCAGACAGTTTGAAATAAACTGTTTATTTAGACAGTTTATAAAAATAAGTTGTATTTATATAATAAAAGTCATCCGAAATACATTTTTCTGTTATAACAATGTTATATTAATATAACTTGTTTCTATAAATTGTCTATTTTGTACTGCGGATATGTTTATAACGTAGTTTTTCAAAAAAAACGATTGTACTAATTACCATACGTAAATGACTATATTTGATTGCAGCTACAAGCGAAAGTACAAAATATGCGCCAACAGGAGTACCATATGCAACACCAAATCAACCTCTTTCCACTGTCCAGCCATCAGCTCCTTATACCCCTGCCCCTGGGTACCCTGCCCGACCTCCGAAAGAACCTAATCCCGCCTCGCCATCTCAACCGCCCCCATTCCCTCCTCCGACAGCAGGTCCTGCATATCCTACTTATTCAACCACGCCAACGCTCTCATCAGCACCATATAGCGCAACGCCCTCATCAGCAGCATACAGCGCAACGCCTTCAGCAACACCATATAGCGTACCAGCACCTTCAGCAGCTCCTTTTCCTCCTTATACAACACAACCTTCAGGAATGCCATACGCCCCAAATACAGCAACACCATATCCTCCTAATTCAGCAGTACCTTATGCCCCTAATACAGTAGCGCCGTATACCCCTAATACAGCAGCACCATATCCTCCTAATTCAGCACCATCATATAATCCTAATATACCAGTACCATATCCGCCTAATTCAACAGCATTGTATCCTCCTAATAATACATACCCTCCTAATTCGGGGACATACCCTCCATCAACTTACCCACCAACCGATCAATATCCTCCTCAGCCATATCCTCCAGCAGGACAAGGATACCCTCCTGCTCCTCAAGCCTCAAGTCCTTATCCACCAGGTACATTTTCCATTATTCAAATTCTGATCCATTAAGCAATGCATGTTAGTAATGGATTTCTACTGCCTTTGAGAGTAAGCATAATATAATTAGTTGATATTTGAAAACTTATATGACATCATATATAAAAATAATAATAATAATTTTTTCATCTGATGTTTTTCTTTTTTAAATTTTCAATTCCAAATCACAGAATGTATAGCTTCCAAAAGCCTAGGATCTCTTGAGTTTCAAAATATTTACTACGAAACGAAATAAAATCTCCGATATAAAAGTTCATCACGTGTAATATTGTTGTTAAATTAAATTACAGCTTCATCTACTGCAACATATCCACCAAGTCCATTTCCAGGACTCTATCCACCAGCACCTTCATCAGCAGTTCCATCATCTCCATTTCCGGGACTCTATCCGCCACCAGCATCAGCAGCTCCATCGTCCCCATTTCCGGGACTCTATCCGCCACCAGCATCAGCAGCTCCATCGTCCCCATTTCCAGGACCCTATCCACCAAATCCAGCCGTCTACCCGCCACCTCCATACTAAGGAAACACGCGCTAATTAATATTTCATATTGAGCGATCAAGGTTAATTTCCAAGAGTATAAAATGTGACATCCAAAAATCCCGCGTATATGAATTGTTTTTCATTTACTTAAATTATTGCCCAACTTCACTGGCATAAAAAATGTTGTAAGATCCAACATAATTTATTCATTTTTCATGTTCATGCCTTTCAATATTCCAAGTCATGATGGTCATCTCGCTGCCATATATTTTGTGTTTTCCTTTCACTCCTCAACCAAAAATAACTGTTCTACAGAGGAATGGAGAATATAAAATAAATAAATAAACCAGTAGGGAACTCCAAAATACAGCCTTACATCAAATACTGAGTTTTAAAATTTTAATGACTTTGTATTTTACAATGATTGAAGTTGTCATTTATACGTTGGGGATTATTATTTTTACAAGAGAAAAATTATATTTTTTCAAGTTCTTGTCCTCATTAATGTAGATCCCATTTATTATTCTGGTGAGAAGAATCTTGTAAAACTATCAAATTGCTTGGTAAAAATATCAATCCCCTCTTAATAATCTTTTCCAATTAATTTTTTGAATCTATCCTTTCCGGACAAAAGGAGTGGCTTTATCTATTTACTTAAAAAAAACATAATTATTGCACCAATCTGCTAAAGAATATAAATGCTCACTAGATTTTGGTATTTGCATATTTTGGTACTCATTTTCATCCCAAGTTAGCATTCAATTCTATTAAGGTAATTTTTATCCTAATTTATCAATTATCATCATTTAATGTTATTAAACTATTTGAATTTAGCATTTATTTGTGGGCAGAATTGTAATACTACAAGAAGAAACAAAACATACAAGAATTTTTTTTTTATTTTGCTATTGTATTATGGTTGTTACTTGCATCATTGTTAAAATACTTCATAAGAAAATCTCACATTAATTACTTTAGAAAAGCTTATATGTCATTTTAAATTCAATAAAAAAATATTTAGGATCATACTCAATTGGTGTTTATAATATTTTAAAACAGCTAAGGTCAATTATTACTAATTTTTCTCAAAAATTTAATGGGCATGGATATCCGTAAATACTAACTAAGACAAATCCGTGCCTTGTACGTGTTAGAAAGCTAGCTCCGTATATATAAATTACTCATTATATCCTAAATTAAATGTTTAGTTTTAACTTTTTTAAGTCAAATTAATTATTTTTAGAATTAATAACTAAGATATATAAATATAATTTTAAAATTATAAAAATTAAGGTTGGTAGACATTTAATTTGGAACGGAGAGAGTAGACACTTCTCTGATTTGTACAACATCAAGAAAATAAAATTAATTTTACTTAACCACAATAAGATGATTACATTTGAAGAAGATACATTGATTTAGCATTTTTTATGTGTACATTACATTTCTTTTCCACCTTAGCATCCTTTTTTGCATGTCACTTTGACGTACCAATCGATCTCTTGTATTTATATTTAAGTAAATTCCAAAATTCACTTTTGATTTACTAAATTTTGCACTTAACCACCCCTAATTTAAAATTTTACAATAAATTACATATGGTTGGTTTTGCTTTCATTTTCATAGCAACATCTACCGAGTGTTCTTGGTTAACCGTTAACTTTTGCAGGTCCGTCAAGAAGTTTTATTTTCCTTCAACTTTAATTTCTATACAAGTATGGACTAGTGTATTGCATATTTATTTATAATTTAGTAACCCGTGTACACACTCGAATTTTATCAATAGGCAATTTTGAAAATTAAAATAACAATAAAGTCGCAAAGATGAGTTTGTGAAGAAGGTGATTGGTCTGTGATAAAATATGAAATTAAGTTTGACTTTTCACAATTAAGTTGAAAATTATTTTTAAACAAAATTGTTATGATTCATTTCATCTCTAAACATAATAAATTTAATTTATTATACAATGGGAGAGGAGGTGGTGAGCACTTATTTTGGTAAAGCTTTGTAACACCTCCATGGTTAAAACAAAGTGAGAAAAAAATAAATTAAATTGGGGGACAGTAAATAAATAGTTTGGTCTTTTTTAAATTTCTTCCATTATTGGAAGTTATCTTTAGTCCCTCGCATCACTACAGTTAGGGAGTGAACATGATGCGATTTGGTGTAGTTTGAAGTTTAAACTGTACATGAAATTGCTTAAGTGTGGTTTAGTAAATTCAAAACTGCACATAAAATCGCTTGTAATTGGTGGGGTGCGGTTATGAAACGTGCGGTGCGGTTTTAGTTTCAAAATCAATTGAACATATAAAAAAATTAGGACTGGAAGAATACAAATACCGAAATAATTACCTAATTTTTAAGTGCAAACAAACATATATAGAAGATATTAGAATATCAACTTAAAAAGAAGTAAAGTAAGACTATGACAAATAGTTATTTATAACTTAAAAGTAGATAGTGTATTACTTATACAAAAAGATTTACTATTAAATTTATTCATTTTCACCCACGTTATAATGAAACTCTAGAATTGTGAAAGTGTCATTGACAATTAAACAATAAAAAACTTGATTAATTAAGTAAAATTCACATTTAAAAATTTATAAAGCTACAATTAATAGTTATATGGGAGGTAACTATAGAAATTAATACTATACTAACAAAAAACAAGAGAAAAGTATAATAAACACCATGTAATTTTTTTAAAAAAATAAACAAAACAACCAAAACAACATCGTTTTTGTTATTATTGGTGTGGTGCGGTGGATCGCAAAAACGAAAGTAAACCGCAAATGCGATTTTTCAACATTCTTAAAATCGTCATATACGTCGGAACCGTTGGTATGATTTTATTGATACTGTTTGATTGATTTTTAATGTTATTTTGGGATTAATTTCGATTTTTTGTTCACCCCTACACGTTACTCATATTGGGATTTATCATTTTAAGTGCTCCTCTCTTTTTTCCTATTATTGCTCACGCTTAGACTTAGCAAACGGGTCATGTCGGGCTAAAACAGCCTAGCTTTTTGCTTCTTAGGAAAATAAAGCCTGTGGCCCGCCTGGGATGGGCTAGCCCATGGACCATTTTAATATTATATATATACAATTATAACACATAATTTGAAATAAAAATACTAATGCTAATTATTTACAATCATGACACATAATTTCTACAGAATCATTTAATATTATTAATAAATAAAATAAAATAATTAATAATTTTATAGATATTTTGTAGCTATATATATTAAAATGTAACTAATCTTTTGATAAATGTATATATTATCAATATTAAAGAAAAGAGAGTAAAAGAAAGATTAAATGTGATATATATTCTATTTATAATATTTTTTTGTATTATTATTTAAGATCATATATTAAAATTTATTCTTATATTCTTTATAATTTCTTACTTGATTCATTTTCTAAGTTAATTTTTTTTTGTCAATGATATCAAACAATAATATACATATATATGCCCGCGGGTCGGGTCTAGCCAAGTCAAAACGGTCCAATTTTTATTAGGCTAATTTTTGAAGGCCCAAAACCTATTTTTTAACTGGCAGACCTGGACTAATTTTGTCAGGTATACTCACGCTTTGTGTGTGCCCCAAAGATGAGTAATTAATAAAACTATTAAGATAATCTATAATTTTTATAATTGTATTATTTAAAATTAAATTATTTTTAAATTTTTAAATATTTTTAATTAAATTTAAAAAACTAATATTAATATTATATTTTAGAATAGGTAAGAGTACTATATTTAATAAAATCTTTTAGTTTTATGAATTTAATATTAATTCCAGTTAGACATGACAACATAAGATAATTTGACATACGTGTAAGCTTTGGCCGTTAATTAAGACTTGAGATGTTTTTTTAAATTTTTTTTTTTATAAATAAAGAAAATGTAAATTCAATTAATTGATCGAAAATAAATAAATAAGTTCAATTTATGTAAATGTGATGGTCGAAGGCAAAACACTAGACATGCACAAAAAGCCCGCGGCCTGAGGCCTGGCCTTGATCTGGCCTGGCCCGGCCTGGTCAAAGCCTGGCCTGGTCAAAGGTCTGGTCCGGCCTGGCCCAGCCTGCAGGCTTTAAACAGGCCACGATTTTAGAGCAAAAGCCCAGTCTAGGGAAAAGCCTGGCCCGGCCTGGCCTGGCCTGGTCAAAAGCCTGGTCTGGCCTGACTAAAGTCTACCTCGATTTTTGGTAAAGTGACAAGAATACTGAACTAGGATACACTAAATACTAAATTGTATTTCTATTTCTCCTATCATATTATATTATAATATGATTATTAGTCTATGAGTGAATATTTAATTCAAATTGGGGTGATGGTGATTTGCAGACAACCCTATATTATATAATTATATAGTCATTATCACTGTGGGTCATTTCTAATTTTTATGCAGCAGTACTAAAAATTATGAAAAATGGTGATTTTGATGGATTTTTCAATATTTGGTCTTCTTGATTTGTAATTTTGTACACGTTCGTACAAAAAAATATGCAACCGACGATTTCGCGGCTCCCTCATTCTCTCTTTCTTCTCTGTCTCTCTCTCGGTCTAGGTCTGGCCTGGCCTGGCCCGCAGGCCTCAACAGGCCCTATTTTTTTTGGAGAAGTCCGGCCCGGCCTGGCCTGCAGGCCTAAAAATCAAGGCCTGACCTGACCTGGTCAACGAAAAAAGCCTGTCAGGCCTAGGCCAGGCCGGCCTTACCTGGCCTGTTGTGCATGTCTACAAAACACACGTACACCATACACTCGCACTATTTTCACACAGCACCATAGCAGTCCACACAATGGCTGCTCCACTGCTTTTAAGAGGCGTCCCACTCCTCCGCCTACGGCTCTAACACCAAATGCTCGCCGTCGCTGTCAGTTTATTGACCCGCCGGTCCATGGTCCACGACCGCCGAGCTGACCCGGCCGGACGAGAACTTATCCTCTGCGGTGCTGAACACCTCGGTACCGAGTGCCAAAGAGCGACCCGGTTACCCGAGGATAGACGATCCGGATTTTACGAAATGGAAAGATAAAGAAGAAGAGATACTGAAAGATATCGAGCCCATAACTTTCCTCATCGAAGAAATTCTCCACTCTCGAAGGTCCCATTTTGTGCATTTTTCTCACTTGAAGATTTTAGGGTTTTTTGATATTGTGTTTATTTTGTAATAGCATTTATTTTATCCTAGTTTTTTCTTCAATAGTTTGTGCTAACAAAATCTTTGCACACTAACTAGGTTATTACTTTGATAATTTACTTTCGGGCTCAATCATTAAATCTATGCATATAAATATGTGATATAGGGTCTATGTATTGTTAATGATGGAAAAGTGTCATTTCATCTAATAACATATAACTATTTTGGAGAGGAACTCTTACGTTTATATTTATACGTGTTAATATTTGAATCAGTTCAGATGCTAGTGGCTTCCAATCTGGATGTCAATCACCAAAGAAACATTTTTTCGACATTTGAAATGAATTTTGATTAAAAAACACCGCACATATTTACGTTTAGTAATATGGGGAGGTCCAAAGTAGGTGCTGTGGTCTTAGAATAATTGTGACATAAGTGGACTCTTTCAAATGTTGCAGATGGAAACCAATGGTTAGGATTATAATGTGCAAATTATATGGCATTGGAGAGACTTTGTTCTAGTGTTTTAGTCTGAGCTCGGTTAACTTGGGTTCTGCAATATTTTCTTATTCTTAATTTGATGTGTGATATTTGAATAAGCTGACCTGTGTTAAAGTAGTAACCATTTACCCTTTGTCCTAATAAATTTGCCTTAGAATTTGTGTAATTAATTCAACCTACAATTTAGTTGTCCAATATACCAGAGTTATTGTCTTTTGGCACAGATTATGTAACTAATCAACTTCATCTCTGGCGAACTTCAAAGTATGATTATCTAGGTATTAAATCTGTAATTACTTAAAGACTGTTCATCATCTTATTAGTATGTTTTGTCAATTGAAATCAGCTTTCTAAGAATATTACTCTTTTTCTCTTTGGTCTGTAGAGGTGCATGATTGAAAATATTTCAAGGAATACATACACATGTAACACATTGTTTAAATCAAAACTTGATTTTAGCTTGATGAGGGATAAGTAGTGGTACAAAACTCTTCACTGGACATTTTAGCAAAATTTGGTTACTCAAGGTTGGAAAAGCCGTGTTAGTTGATGTAGTGCAAAACTTAACTGGTGTTGTAGCATCAGTTGTTCTTTGCTGGCAGGGGCTCTCCCTCGTTTAAAATTGAAACTGGAGCGCACATGTTATTTTTCTGGTGATCTCATAAGAGATGCTCAATTTAGGCTATACTGATTGCTCTATATTGCAATGTTTGAAAATTATGCTTCTCTCATGAATGCTTTTTCTAAAGATTTCAATATATTGACTGCTATTCTTTCCCTTGGGTATATGGATGGAGAAACTCTTACGGCAGAAGATGAGAAAATTGTGGTAGAGAAGCTTCTAGCATATCATCCTCGTTCTGAAGATAAAATTGGATGTGGTCTTGATTATATAATGGTAAGCTGCACAAATATTTCATGAAATATTTCCTTAATTTATTTTTACTTAAAGGAGAATATTTCTTAATTGGCTAATATCACTAGAAGGTTAATCATATTAAATTTCATTTTTGCATGCTGTAATCATTGATTGTCATGTGCAAGATCATTTTGCATGTTATTCATCATCGATTTTATTTTGTCAAGGCCACAGTTTTGCAAAATAAAGTCTTTGTTGACTAATCATTCTCAAAATTTCTGCTCTGTGCACATGTGTATCTTTGGCTGAACAAAAACTTATAAATAAGTAAATAAATAAATCTTTGTAGTGCTAATGACCAGATACAGTCTTTTTTTTGCACACCATCTTCCCTGATATGGTCCCAAAACAAACTTGATTGGTGGGGGAAAATTGATCCTTTGTAGTCTTTGATGGATTTGCAGTATTATTAAACCTGTTAGCTGGATTTATTTCTGCAAAATCACAATCGGGAACTAATATCCCCAAATTTGGACCTCAAATATGTACTTGAGAACAATGCATCTTTGTTTTACATATATGGACCATCTGATCATGATGGATTGAAGTGATCCTACAATTTTGAAAATAAACGAATGTGATGTGTAAGTTTTTAATATGTGACGTAATCAATTTGATCCTTAAAGCAATGGTTTTCAGACTATTATATTGTGGTCTGTTGGTTTTAAGGTAATCTATTTAACCAGCTTTTCTCCACCAGATTAAGTTAAGCTCCTGTTTTTTTCCTTTCAGGTTTTTATGAATATTTTTACCCATCCTTTTTGTAAGAAGAATTTTGTTAGTAAATCAATTAAGAACCTTAGTGATGAAGAAAAGGTATACAAGAACTGTAGCCTTCTATTTACCTTTTTTTATTTTAATAAAAATGTTAAATATATATACTCTCTCTCACACACACCCCAAATGTAAAAGTTTCCTGAACAATTCCTGATTATATGAACTCATATTGGGACCGCCATGCTACCCCTCCCAAAATTTAAAAATAAAATAAAAAACTAGTTTTTTATTTCAAGGGTAGATCATTGAATATTCTGAAGTCCCAAGGCCACTCATGACACAAACATATTGGATAAGTTCTTTTGATGCTAATATGCATACTGCTTGACATGCCTCACTCCATAATTTAGAGTCCACATATATCCACATACACATTAACCACAAGAACAGCCCATCAAATGGATAGTGATGAACTTTGCAATTAGTTATCATTAGCGGAGCTAGACCTTTAACAAAAAGGGTTTTTTTTTTTCTTGGGGGGGGGGTCTAGGCTGTTAATATTTTCAAGGAACTACTGAAAAAATAAAATTAGGCAGGGATGTTGGGCTGTTTTATTTTTCTTGAAAAGTGAAAATTGTGGTACTTATTTTGATGATTTTATAGATCAGAGATATCATATTTATTATAATTGGGGGTACTATATTAAATTTTTTCAATGCAAAATCAGGTTTGAAATTCTTTTTTGGAGGGAAAATGTACTCCCATCCTAACATGTACCTCTGCCACTGCCCACCAGTCTAATGCTCCTACATGTGTTAGATATTTTTTGATATTTTTTGTTAGCTTTGGAGAAAGGCCAGGGAGGCCAGAGCATACATATAAGAGGAATAATTTATAAAACATATACAATTTTATGTTAGATTCATCTAAAAAGAATTTCTGTTGAAATGCTTTAGCCAATATTCTCATTGTGAGTATGTGAAAAAAGAACAATATACCATGTGTAGTGGGAATTTCGAATGGGTGCGCAAGGGTCAACCGTTTTTTGACATTAAACTTGCGCCTCCACTTCAAATTGTTGCGATCGATATAGAACCAAGAGTTGCTATCCTTGTTATCAAAGGCGTAGCGAGGCGCGAGGTATGCCTCGATTTAGGTGAGGCACAGTAGGTTTGATGCGGTGTGTGACTGAATCGTTGAGGTGCAAGGCGTGAGGTGATAGCCTCTTCAAATCAAGGCGAAAAAATCTCAGCCGGGCAATTTTTTATCAAGACTAAATCTCAGCCGTGGATTACACACTTCTGGGAAACTAAAATATCAATCGCAAGTTGCAACAAATAGCAGAAAAGGAAAGAAAATAAGCTCATCTCAGACTCCAATTGACGGTGACTCCTTCATCCAATTGATTGTCATCTAATTGACACGAGGTAAGTCTCTCTCCTCTTTCATCTCAGTCGACTTCTTTTTTTCCTCTCTCAGTTGGCTTCTTTTTCTTTTTCCTTGGTAGTGAAGTCTCTCGAAGTCAAAATCTTTTCTTCATTCAGGAACAATATATTGGCTTTATAGAATTATTTATATATTTATATATCCTAGCCTTCCTTTAGATTTTATCTTTGTCATTGATTGTATAGCCCAAGGTATATATATATATATATATATATATATATATATATATATATGGTAACATAGACATGGAACAGAGAAATGATACGGATTATCTCACACCATATAAATCATGCGTTTCATTTAAGAAGCATAAAATTAAGTTGAAATCATGCCTGTTCAATAGAAATTTAAGTAAATTAGAAGAAAAAGTTTTGGATCACCATATTTAATGTTCCAGAATGAGAGTGTACTATGTTTTTGAATGTTCGTACCAAAACACAATTACCTATCATACAATAGTTTTCTGGTAACCATGGTCCAAACAAAGTAGGGCTCACTAGATTTTTCCGGTCTAAATTAGCTTATAGCATGATCACTTATCAAGTGAATTTACCTTTTTAAAATCCTTTAAATTACAATTAGTTTGAGTTGGGGGTAACACAATAAAATCACTCAAATTTCAATCCACAACTCCTTTTTCATAGAACACATCCACGAATATCAAATGAAGGTTGATACTAAAGAACCTTGCATTGAAATACTTTTATCTTTCTCTAATGTTTCCCATGATGTGTCAAGCCAGTACGCTAATTAATATTTATGTTTAGTTAACCTATTCTTAAACATAATTTGGATAACTAGAGTTTAATTAAATTAGGGCACACTTCCTCCACTTCAAAATATAAGACTAATTTTGACTTTATGAGGTTAATTGAAGTAATTTTCAAATTCAAAAATGATATAAATTCATTTAATATTAGTCAATACAATTATGAATATTGATAAATTTCTAAAAGATACTAATTTTACAAGATTTATTAATTTAAAATAATTTTTTTAAATGAATCACATAAATTTGGAATTTGAAAATTTCATAAAATGATTTCAAAAAGCCAAGTTGATGTCGTATTTTGGAATAAAAAATGATTAATACATGTAACAATTTTTATCCACGCTGTCGAGCAATTGATGAAACGGTAGATTTGTATCATCATGTCATTGCAGTTTTTTTAACTATGATGGTTCAGTATTGTTTTGAATAGTTCAGTCCTTTACCCCGTAGGCCCTGATGCTGAGTGCTAAAGGGCTCCTGATGTCCGGTTACTTCAGATTTTAGCTGTTTTGATGAGGAACCTAGCAAAATGCTTGGCCAACATGGGCTGATTGACTGTTTTTTTATTAGCATTAGCAGTTATATTAGTCGGCCATTAAACTTTTCTTTATTGGCCCAGGTTGGTCGTCGGCATCCACAGTTTAGACGGTCAAGGTGCTTATTTGTAGCAAGAACTGAACTGATGGTGGATTGATGGATGGACTTCTCTTGTCAAAAGTGTCTTGGAGCATACATTCGACAAAAGTATCCATCTTATGCAGAAAAGTTTGTCTGATAACATTATAAACGTAGTTGTTCTTAATCTTGTTATAATGCGATTGACACAAAAATGGGAGCCCAGTAATTCACTTACATACTCCTTAAATGAAATAATTATTCTTCAGTGTGAACATCTTTGTGATTTTAGAAATGAAATCCTACAATTAGGCAAGGCAATGCCACCACCACACTATCTGCTTTATCAAGTTTACATTGTGATGAAGCTATATGTCTATTTTTGTATTAATACGTCTACTTGTAACAGAAGTATAATAATTACATGGATAGTAGTTTATTGATGCTTTTGTCACAAGTTGTCATGTCTTTAAAAATATAAATTAGTTCTTCATTTCTTTCCCTTTTTAGAATTCAGGTACAAATTAGTTAAAAGAGATAACGATAGCTTGACAAGTTTTGCTAACAATACTTAATGAAATAAATGTTTGATAAAGTGTATTAGTTTGACTTTGAAATCTAAATAAAATTATGTTGAGTTGAAATTTTACTAAAATACAAAAATTAAATCTAATGGATGGTTTTAAGTTCTGAGACTATATTTGTTTGTAAAAAATATGTTTGAAATTAAGTTATTTGTCTTAATTTGATATTAATTCAAACTATTTAATCTTTTGACGATGGACTATTAATTTCTTAATGTAAAATTATTAATTTTATAAAATTATTTAATAACTTAAAATAGAGGAATTAATAATCTCATATTCATCGTGAGTTTTCATAAATAATTTTAAAAATAAAAAAAAAATAATCCAAATATATTACATCTAAAACCAAATCAATGAACCAAAAGAGAGGCCATTGCAAGGACCAATTGGGCACATCATGATGAATTGATGATCAAAGTCATGCTCAATTTTGAAAAAAGGGAAAAGGGTAAGATGAACTGATCAGATTTTGACCATTTGCTCACGAGACTTGTGAGTTGACCATTCAAAACAATTGGGTCACATCAGAAGGAGACAACCAAAATGGCAAAGATTTCCTCCACTCCTAAAAGCCTATAGAATGGGTATTATCACACTGTGGAGTGGAAACCACCTCTCTTGACAAAAATGACAGTAGTAGTGGTTGAGGCCTAAGCTGTGTTTGGTTGACTTTAAAAGAACATGCATGCCCTGCATCAACAATAATAGTTTGGACCAGATTTCGTGGGCTTTTTGTCCCTTGCCTAAAAAACTTTTGAGATTTTTATTGGCCAACATAATTTAATATAATTATGAATATCAAAAATTATTTAAAAAATATTATTGGTTATAAAATTTATTATTTTTATAGTTTAAATAAAATATTTTAATTTTAAATTAAAAAATATTTTATGTTGACTTTTAAAAAATTAATATTAGTCTTATAATTTAGAACGGAATAAGTATATATATAGTGAAATAAACGTTCATGAAATGTTGAGCATTTGATGTAAAAAAACAAACAAGATTTTTTGTGATTATGTTCATCGATCCATTGATGATGTAATTTTTCCGGTCATTATTGTTGTTGTTATAACATTGGAATTTGGAATTACTATCTTATGAATATATACCAAATAAATCACGTATCAGATGATATCCAGAACAGCATAAATGTATGTATAGTTGGTAACTTTATTCAGCAAGTATATTTTACTGTCTACCAAATAAATATAACTTAGCTTTTAAAAGGGCAATGTGGTAACTTTACTCGACAAGTATTTTATATTTTGATTTTTTAAAAAGTATTGTGCAAGTATATTTTACCTCCTACCAACTACTGGAGTGAGACCTAGTTGAGGACGCCCTTCAAGGGAGGGAGGCCTGGTTTATATTCACAGGCCTTGTTTGATGAATTGCAAATAAAAATGATTTTAGTCAGATTAAATCACCTTCTTTTTTTTTCATTTGAATTGAATCCCAATTTATATGTATATCACTGAATTTATTTTTTTACAATCGTAATAGTCCGTTAAATTTTAATTTGTATAAATTTTAGCCACTGTGGTCAATTTATACAGATTAAATTTAAAAGACTCTAAATTTTGAATTACCCTACAAACTCTAGAGTCGAATCCTTAAAAAAAAATTATAAACAAAAATTATAATCAAAATAATCACATTGATTAATAAGTGATTTCAAACATACTCTAATACAATTACGAAATTATCCCCATAACCTATAATTACGGGACAAACGTGATCATTATGTTTCTAGAATGTGTGATTAGGCGGGCTCCAGCCTCCCATCACAGCTGTTAGCAATCCAAATGCAAGTTCTAAGGCTATCACATTCATTGATATGTGATATTTAAATTATTATTATTGATATTTTTAGTTATAATTTTTTAGATAAATTTATAGTGTATTTAAGATATTTTAAAAATGTTAAGTATTTAAGTGAAAGAGTTTATAATATCACAGTTTCATATCGGTTAATATGAATATTTAAATGTCGATATAAAAACACCGGTTAATATGGTTATGCATTTCCATTGGTCCATTTTTTGAATACATATATTTAATAAATAAATATAATCATTAATAATACATTATTAGTCGCTAGTAGTTGTATCCCTAGTGTCACAACTAAAAATAATATTTACACCACAAAATATATATTTAAGAAAAATACCTGGAAAATAAATAGAAGGATCCTCATCTACTGAATTTATAAATCTGACAGCTTCTCTTAATTGATTACCCTTTCCTTTATTTTCTTTCTATTATAAGGTTTGTTGTATATTTTGAAAGTTTGTTACAATATTTATTTAAATTTTTGTTGCGAATATTCATAATAAAAATGAATGTCAACTTATTTATTATGCCTAGCTGAATGGTACCGACACCTGACCAATAAGGCTTTAAATGAACAAAAATTTATAGGGTCAATTCCTTACTAATGTAATAATCATCAATAGAATAGTTATTATGATTTTATTTTTTTCTTCATTTTTCATTTCTCTCACATTTCTTTGATCCCTAAGCAATATGCCTCCTATTTCAGCATCTAATTTGAATGAATAATAAAAGAATTTCATTATAGTTCGTAAATTTTATGGTCATTTCTGTTATGTTCCCTGACAAATGCAAATCTTACCTACTTCTATGTCGTCTTTAGGAATTAATTGAGACTTGAAGGAATTTTAGGTACAGTTTTGACAAAAATTGATTAGAAGGGATCATTTCGAAAAAATTAAAATATTAATTAATTATTATATTACCAAAATTAATTTCCAGATTGTTTGCAATTTGCCTTGATAGGAGTGTATCATTAGAATGGTCCTATCAGCTTAAATAACACCATATCACTACGTTATACGGATAGGCATGCATGCACTGCAACAGCCAGGCAACATGGAGATGATTTGTTGAGTTCCGATGAAGGACTTTTGGTCTCTTTCCGCTTTGATGAAACTCAGCTACTTTTTATTTGTGATCTTGATTCTAAGCTGTATAGGATAACTTATTTAGGTAATTTATAAATATAAGTTACATTTATATATATATAGTCAAAAGTTGTAATCGAATTAATAAAAGTCATTTATTGATTTTTATAATATATACAATTTAATAATAATAAGTTGCTTTTTTGAAAATAAACATATATATATATATATATATATATATATATATATATATATATATATATATATATATATATATATAAGGACGGATCTAAAATATATTTCTTAAATAACATATATTTATCAAAACGACGTCGTTTTAAAGATTTTTTTATAAAAAAATAATATTAAAAAAAGATGTGACATGATGTAACTTCACTTGTTTTCTTTTTATTTACGAATATGCCATAAAAAAATATTCAAAATGACGTTATTTTGATAAAGATATGCTACTTAAGGAGACATGTTATTCAAGATATATACTTTTGAACCGTCCTTTTATATATATATATATATATATAGATAGATAGATAGATAGATAGATAGATAATTTTATCTTTTAAAATAGTCAATTTGATCACAAATGTAATTCTATATTTTATAATGCAACTTATTTAATTATATAAGACTGACCAATTTAATTTCCAAAACCAAATAATAGTCACAAAAAATTACGACGTATCACTATGTGAGAAAGAATGTGTGTTAGTGCGTGTCGACGTGTCGTATAGTGATTTGATTTAGACTATATAGAATGATGAACCAACAGCAAGCTGTGTCGTTGTTTCAATAACCATGCATAACCAAGAAGGAAAGAAATCATCACCTCCCACAAAAGCCCAGAAAATGGAGTCCAACAAAAATGGTCAATACTTACCTAAAACAACTAGATGGGCCTGGATTTTGAACCACCGGATACCACCCTGCATCCACCAACAACCACCCATTGATTAATTCCATATTCTCATTACCAGCTTTAACTAGTCCCACTTTCTCTGTCTCTCTAGCTTGCCAGCTTCAGTTCTCGATATTAGTCACACTTTAAAGAATTAAGAAAAGCAATGGAAAGAAAAGAAAGAAAGCAACGTATCAGACTATCAGTGCGGAAAAACCCTACACGCGTCCGTGTTTTCAAGTACTAACACAGAATTTATTTGGTTACTACAGCTTTTATATAAACGGTAACGTTTGGTAAATTTGGATCTCTAAACGTAGGATATCATTTTATGTGCGTTGCATTTAAGCTTAAATATTGCATTTCAACGTCTCTTTTTTAATAAAACCTTGAATAAAAACAGAGAATAATTTTCATTGATAAATGAATCAATGTATAAATACATTAGAGTTAAGATGATATTTTCTCTCGTCCTAAATTAAAACTTGAAACTCGAGTACATATATATTTCTTGAAAATAGATAAAAATAGACAGACTTGCATAATTCCTCAACACTAGCAACAAAAAAGTGGCCGTCGTGATAACCCAACATTCAAATCAAATAGATCTATCTTTACCAAATAACGCAAATCAAATCTCAATTTTCGGCAAGATCTCTTGAAAAAAAGTTTCGTAAAATGAGAAAATCTCAAACTAAGAGAAGAAAAGCTATAGATGAAAAAAATCCAAACTAAGAGAAATAAATTCTCATAAAAGGTGAAGATACCTTATAAAAAGGAAAAATAAAAACAATTAAACAAATGAATGTGAGGGGAAAAAAACTTGGAGGAGGGTCTCTTTAGTGTAGATCAAATACCTTTCCCATATCTGAAAATACGGAGACTAGGGTTTGGTAGAGAGAAAAGAGGAAGGGATACTAGTATGGCCAGATAGTCGGTTTTAACATATTATTTTTCGTTTGAGTTAAATAATTTATTTTTTGATAAATAAAATTTTTAAGTGAATTTAAATTTCTAAATTCTGTATAACCAAATATATATGTGTGTGTGTGGAGTGATTCATTGCAAGCTTTTTTTTTTTTTTTCCCCGGATAATTTGAGCAGAATTTTAACAATCTTAATTTTGTCAAGATTGGATCTCAAGACCTCATGCACCCAAAGTCTTATGAGTAGTTGTTTTATCATTGAGCAATGAGGGACTTGGTCATTGCAAGCTTTTGCTATGAACACTATTTCAGCAAACAAATATCTTATCGTTTATTACAGAATTTAAATGGCTAGGGGGGGGGGGGGGGGGCATGCGGCCAGGGAGAATTTTTTTTTCTTGGCCTGGCTGCATGTAAGGTTTGCGATCAAGCCAAACCTAAAATGCTTTCGATTTTTTTTCATAAGTTCAAATTTAAAGAAAATAATTTAACTTAACAATTATAGAAATGTAAAAGATTAGTTGTTCTTTCAATTCTTAAAGTCATAATATCCATATCACAAATTGATCATTATGAATATACATAGAAAAACAAACATGCAACTCATGTTTCTCAAAGTACCAAGTTTGAGTTATCTGAATTGAAAATTTAAATGAATTTTGAAAATTATATGATAATTTTTCAGATCATGAGAAGAAGAGAAGACATGAAGAATGAAGACATGAAATTTGATCGATCTATTCTAAGTTAGAGAGATATGGTATTTGATTTGGGAATATCGATTTGTTCTAAGCTAAGCTATCTTCTTGATATTTAAACTCATAAAAAAAAAAAAAAGCATTTTGGATTTTGCCTGGCCCCATGTTCTACATACGGTCAGGCCAAACACAAAACGACATTATCTGTCTGGCCTCAACTCTTACATGCGACCAGGCTAAAAAAAATAAAATATCCCTGACCGCATGTATGACATGCGACTAGGCTCTCTCCTAGCCATTAGATTCAATTATGAGCGGTAAAAAATTTATTTGCTAAAATAGTATCCATAACAAACGATTGCTAATAATCACTACTTTATGTATGTATGTGTGTATATATATACATCTATATTAGATGTGTCAAACGAGTTAGGCTGGGCTATCAGCCAAAACAGTCCAGTTTTTTGCGGGCTGAAAAAATGAAGCTCATGGCCCGCCGGCCCATATCGAGCCTGGTCGTCAGCCATTTTAGTATTTTTAATTTATTATTTTTTTAAAATATATTTACAACTATAACACATAATTTGAAATAAATACTAACTCTAATTATTTATAATTATGACACTTTATTTCTACATAATCATTTAATATTATTAGTAAATGAAATAAAACAATTAATAATTTTATAGACATTTTGTAGTCATATATATTAAAATGTAACTAATCTTGAGATTAATTAATTAATTAATGTATAGAATATCAATATTAAAGATAAGAGAGCAAAAGACAGATTACAGGTGATATATATATTATATTCATAATATTTTTTTTGTCAACAATATCAAATAATAAAATAAAAAAAATAGCCTCGGGCTAGACCAAAACGATCCAACTTTCACTGGGCCAAATTTTTACTACCTAAAATCCGCTTTTTGACGGGTAAGTCGGGCCGACCCACATGTCAGGCCAATTCTGTCAAGTATATATATATATATATATATATATATATATACACACACACACACACACACGATATATCTCTTACCAAAGAAAAAATGATAAATATAAGTATACAATATTAAATATAATATTTTAATCTCAATTATTAAAAGATAAGATCTAATACAGAAATTTATATTAAGTCTCAATTTTTAATAATTAAAATATACATAATATTTAATTATAATATATGTAAAATTGTCCAAGAAAAAAAATACTAACTATACATACTCTCAGTTTCTCTCCCTCTCAGTGTCGTATCAGAGAGAGATTTTTACGTACAAAGGAGAGTAAAGAGCACTGGAGTTGTGAGTGAAATTTGATGCATTGGGAAGTGATTGATCTTTCCATACTGACACTATTATATTATTATTTATTGTCCCATTTTCACAGAGTTGGTGGGGGGTGAAAGGGTGAGTGAAAAGAAAGAATGGCACAAAGAAAGTGAGAAAAGGTAGGACACTTGTTAAGCTATAGATCTCTGCATCAAAATCAACTTTAGACTTTAGCAGAGTTATTGGGGAAATTCCTAATATCTCATTATTTTAACTTTTGGTTGATCGAGTATAACTACTATTATATCTCTAAATTTACAAGTTTGAAAAAATAAAATTAACTTAAAAAATTATCATTTTATAAATATATCTTTAATTTTAATACGATAGATATATATACTAATTATTATATTTTTTATTCTCCAAAATTAAATAATTAACACATCGAACTATTTAAATTAAAAATAATTGATAATAAAAGGGATTGACTCTAATCACCAAAAATAAAATTGTAATAAAATATTAGCCTTAATTATTATAGACTAGACATAATTTAAGACAAAACACACTTTCTCAAGTTATTCAAGGCAGGTTAAAATGTTATAAATACGAGACTCATAAACTAGAAGAAAGTAAGTCAACTACGAATAACTATATTAATAATAAATTCATTGTGTAATAATAAGCCAAGTATAATACTTCCAAAGTTGTGTATTGCGTGTTGATAGACCTATGCATTAATTTTCAACTTTTGGCTGTTTTTTTTTATTAAAAAAATGTAACATGTTCCTCGTTTTTGTTAAAGAAAAAAAATATATGTCGCGCAGTGCGCATGTTAGAATATATATTACATATTATTACTCCATTACCCAAAAAGGGCGTAGAATATATATAACCCAAAAGTAAAAATAATATAATTCTTCGAAAAGATGAACATTAAGAGCCTATGTAATCTTTGAGTTGGGATCTGAAACTTCATTGTAGTACTCCATATAGATGTTGCTTTTCTTATTGTTCAATTTTTATTTAATTTCAATTCTGTCACGCATTAGTATCCTTGCTCTACATCAACCTAAACTCATAATTAGTTTATAATAGCATCTTTTTATTTACCCTAAAATAAAATCATTGACACCATCTTTTAAGAGACTTGTGAACTCGTCATAATTTCAAGAGTGTGTATTGTACCGAAATAACAATAAATTACTTTAAAAATTTTAGTCATTAACCCCCAAACTGCATAATGCATCGGTGTTTAGTTTCCAGCTTCGTTTTAATATTTTATTTTGGGTTTCTAGTTTTATGTATTGTATTTCAATTGTGGCCTTTCTTGAAATTTTTGAAATTGGCAAATGATGTATTTTTAGGTTTTAATGAGAATTATATTTTGTCGATCGAAAAATATATTTAACCGGGGACGGAGCCAAACACTAGGCGAGTCCGTAAGGTAGCACCAATTTGAATTTATTTTTATTTTTCTCAATAAGTAAGCATATAGGTAAATGAGACCGAAAAATTGGACCGGTCCAATTTTTTCTTTTTTCTTTTTTTCTTTTGACTCTTAAATTTTTTATAATATTTATTTTAATTCAAATATTTACAAAATTTAGTAATTTAAGTGTAATTTAGATGCATATAAATATTTAAATTAAGTGAATTTATCAATTCATGATTGATATTTACATCTTTCGGACTATCAAAAACAAAAAGCAACTCATCAGGGATGGCTTAGCGTCAAGGGTGTTAAAATTGAGCATAAGCCACTCAAACTCGATTTAATTCATTTCTTGGAACCAAATTGATCATGTCTCTCTCGTTGTTGGATTAGTCCAAGTAAAATCCTGCAGCAATATTTTCAACGTTTTTCCGTAAAGGCGATGTGGGGGTAATCTTTGCTCCATTATGATCATAGTACGAGTAGCCTGACCTGATCAAAAAATTAAATAGTCCACGACAAATAACTATGTGGACTATGTGGAGTGTATTTTTGTTGTAACATATCATTCCACATTATCTAGTTACGTGTCTAGTATAATTAAAAGTTTAAATTTAATTTTATTTTACTATTTTTTGATTAATTTTTTTTATTCATATTAATATAAGTACTATTTAAATTTATATTAATTAAATACTATATAAATTTAAAAAAATTTCTATTTCTCATAGGAATACAAAAAATGAAGTTTTTTTTCTTTCCTATTTAAATTAGTGTAAGAAGTATACAAATTTATAATAATTAAATATATACTATCCAAATTTGTAAAGTATTCAAGATAAATTTATCCAATCTTTAATAGAAAAAGGAATTTCTAAAAGAGTTTTTAGTTTTGATTTTACTAATTTTATTACAATTTTTTTTATCACAAATTCATGTAATTAATTAAAACCATATAACACATTATATTATGTCATATATTCTAATTTTATGTTGTTTTAGTCCAATTGAACTATTAAAGGATATATGATTTAGTTTCATGGTTACCTAAACGTTTATTACAATGTGAGGTGATATTGTGAGTATTTTATAGTTACAATTCTTTCATTTCTATTCACATTAGTATAAATATTATTTAAATTTGTATCAATCAACTGTATAATTAAAAGTACAAACTTGTTTTTACTAATTTTTAATTCAACCTTTTGCTTTGCTATCCAATTAGAAAGAGTACAATTCAAATTTATAATAATTAAATACGTATAAATTATCTAAATTTATAAAATATTTAAAAGACACTCCAATCTATTAGGAAAAGGAAGTTGTTTTTTGTTTATATATATACAAGAATTATTTTTTTAAAATAAATTTATTTTTTGTTCTACCAATTTTATTACAATTTTTTTTATCACAATTTTATGTAATTACGATAATATATATCATTGAAAAAAATTATTTAAGATAATTTTATTATTTAAATTTTATTAAGATATCAAAAAAAAATCTCTTAACACATTAGACTATTTAATTATATTAATATTAGTCATGAATTTTATTATTAAATTAATATTCTAACTAAATTAAATTCATTAAAACTTTAAAAAAAAAATTCAATCTCACGACTAGTTATATTAATAATATATGTGATTTTTTTTTAAACCACAATAACTAAAAAATTATAGTGATTTATAGTTCTATTCAAATAAGAATTTGAAGTAAATAAATTTCGTTAATATAAATACTAATATAGAATTTCATTACAACTTAAATAAAATTAACATTATTATTTTTTCACAATCATAACTAAATAAATTTACACACCATTCAAATGTTTACCTTAATAATTAATCAGAGGAACGTACAATATATAATTCAATAATTTATTATTTGAAAAAATATTTAATAATTTAATAACTACAACTATTTTTTCAAAATTCTAATTAAATATTTATCCTATATTTAATTAATTAGAACCATTATTTATGTCGTTCGTACTTCACACAAGGTTGGTGAGTTTGTTATACAAAAAAACATATCATGGGTGTACATTTGGCACAAAAAAGTTATAAGAATAGTGTTAGTTAATTTTATAAATTACTATTGAGATTGACTTATACTTTTGTTGGTTCAACGAATGACTATTACGATAGGATATTCGGGAGTGGAGATTTATTAGTGGTTCGATATTGGGTTTTACTAATATATTGAATCTTATGAGTTTGAGTTCATATTATAATTAGACTTGACAAAAATGACTCAAATCCTTGGGCTGGCCCAGCGCGTCTAGATAAAAGTAGGTCATGGCTTATGTTTTTCAACCCAATTTTTTTTTTTGGCTTTGCTCGGCCCGTGGTTCAATTTTTTTTCTGTCCTTTCAAAAATGATAAATACATAAATAAAAAATATTAAAAATAACTTAATTTTTGAGATACAATACAAAATAGATACAACAAAAACAATAGACTAACTGCTTTAACGAGAAAAATTAAATTATAAGTTAAAGCACATTAAGCAGCAAGCGAGGATGGTCCAAAGAACGGCCTAAGCAAACATGTGAATTTGCATTGAGGAGTACCACATAAGCTTAAATAGCAGCTTCAGCAATATAGATAGAATGTCAACGGGACAAATTTTGGAAGTACATCATAGTTATTTGAGGAGATCTTGATGACATACTATAACATATACATGGATCTCCCGAAAAAGAAAAATATCACTCAAAGACACTGTAAATCCATAACGTATACTCTAGTTTATAAGAAACATTCACTACTAATTTACTACTAGTATATATAATTTAATGATAGTAATATAAACTACATCATTTAATTTGGGATATAAAAGTAGAAAAATATTGTAAGTATTTTCTACTTTATAGGGAGATAGTGAATAAAACAAATTGCATGTTATATTTAATAGCCTAAGATCAAAACATCATATTATGTGCCATAATAGTAAATTAAATAGTTTTATGAGACTATTAGTCTAATACTAAAGAATTAATAATCCCTCATCAAATGATTAAATAGTATAAAGTAGTATTAAATTAACGTAAATACTGTAATCTTAAATATATTTTTTACAAACAAACATAGTTTTTAAGATCGACTCTATTTCTTTACTATTCACAAACACGGTAGCTCACCGCGGTTAACCACAATTTGAGCGTTTTGTAGGTGTTGAAAACCATAGGCCACCACCGGCGGCATTTACCCGACTAAGATTATCGTTACTAATTTATCCGTATCTCGCCTTCTATATATAATCCTTTGGTTATTACCGTAAAATATTTGCCGTCTTAATAAATAAGTATTTTTGGGTGTTGATATATATACCACATAAGTGATAATTACACTCTTCATGGGTGCATCATAAGATTTTGTAGTAAAATTATGAATTCATATTTGAACATATATTTTATTACTTGACGTATAATGATCTATCACAAAGTTGGCGATTATGGCTAAGAGGTAAACGTTTCACAACATGATAATAAAATTTTGTAACAACCCTCAAAAGTAAAAGGTTAAAGACCTCAAAAAATTAGATTCGAAAAACCAAGTTGCCTTAAATCCGAGGGTGGAAGCCCTAAAATGTCAAAGGAGTTGGGTGGAGTGAGCTAATTAATTACCTGCCTTGACCGTCGTCACATGCTCCATTCTTCTCTCTGTCCCTCCGCCTCCATGTGAGGTCAAGACAGTCCTACCGCCCGCACCATTAGAAATTTAGAAATAGTAGTCTCACAATATTTTTGTCTATTAGTACATTTATACTATTACTTCTACTTGTACTTCAAAAAAATACACTAATAAAATTACGAATTTGGGTTCTCTTTAACTTTATCTTGTACACCCTCGAGTAGGGTGGAGTAAAAAATAGATAAAATTAAATAACATAATTGAATTATATTTTTTAACTGAATTATTTCGGTTGTGCGGTTATTATGATATATTCGATCATAACCGTTTTATAGTTCGGTATTCGATTTCGATTTTGGGTATGAAAATTAGACTATTCGGATAACAGATTAGCTGGATTAGAAACTTTTAAAAAAAATAATACTATTTTTAACTATATTTTGATAGACTTTGTTATATGGAATATGTATTTATGTATTATTAATATGAAATTATTAAACTAGTTTATGAATTATTATGGTTATGAATTGTGGTTAAATATTGTTTAAAAACTCTAGTGTGAAATTTGAAATAAAATTTTTTTGTTTGATAAAAATAAGTTCATATTTTGATTATATATCAAATAATCAAATAAGTTTTGATTATTCGGTTAGTATATATATCAAATACATGTTCAGATAGTAAAATTATATGAAATTCGATATTCGGTTATAATCGAATAGACAATTCACTTCAATTATAACCGAATAGTCACCCCCGACCCTCAAGCAGAAATATATATATATAAAATATTCTTCATTTAAAATGGTACCTTTTTTTTTTCCTTTTCAACAAGAAAATTCAGTTAATATTAATTATTAGACCACCACTGTCCTTGCAAATGCAATACATTACGAATTAGAAAATAATAATAATTTTTTTTTTATAAATTCTATTATATTTTCACAGATTCTTAAACTCTTTTATCCACACAGAGATTTTGTAAAAAATACATTCAAATATGATTCTAAATATGTCAATGACTATTGATGTTGGATAATATTTTAAACCTTTCAATGTTACTTATTAATTTAACAATATAACTATTACTTTGACTGTATTAACAACTTATATCAACTCTATTAGACAGTCAAATGTGGCAAAATAAAAATAATGTTATCAAAATAATATATATTCCATTTGTTTTAAATTATAAAATGGATATTGACTTTTTAAAAATCAATTCAAATATTTTTAAATTTAAAATTAACATGAATTTATTGAATTTATTTTAATATAATTATGAATATCATAAATTATGTGAAAAGTATTACTAGCTATAAAATTTATTATTTTTAAAATTTAAATAAATTATGTCAATTATAAATTTAAAAATATCTTAAATTAATTTAAAAAAAATTAATATTAACTTTATAATTTAGAAAGAAAAATAATAATAATTCGGACAGTATCATTTTACTGCAAGAATATCAATACTCAGTCCCTACTGTACTTCGTCTCATGAGCGAGTAGTGGATCCAGCTATTTAAAAAGGCAGTACAAATGTCACGTGTCGAGTTATTATGCTACATGAATCAAAAACAATTCCGTTCCGCCACTCTCCTAATAAAACCCCCATAGAGTAATGTAAATATGTAATACATATACTGAACTACAAAAACACCACCTCTGCCTACTGCTCACTGCTCAGTCTCCCTTCCGAAAACAGAGAGGAGAGTGAAAATATGTCTCCCGTCTAAATTTATCTGCATTTTCTTCTCTCCTAACAATGAAATGAACCCAACCCTTAAACCTCTTCTTCCCAGAAGAAGATGGCTCATCTCCAACAAAACCCTTCATTTCTTTTAGATTCTTTGTACTGCCAAGAGAGTCATTTAGATGATGAACCAGAGGAATCTTATTTTGAGGATGAAACAGAGGACTGTAATATCATCAGATTCAGCCCAAAACATGAAGTAATATTACTAGACCAGGACTTGTTTTGGGAAGAAGACGAGATCTCCTTTTTATTCTCAAAAGAAGAGCAAAATGGGGTGTGCTGTAATCTTGAAAATAATCCATTTTTGGCTGAATCTCGCAGTGAAGCTGTGGAGTGGATACTGAAAGTTGTGGCCCATTACTCTTTTTCTGCTCTCACTGCTGTTCTTGCAGTCAATTATTTTGATAGATTTCTGTCCAGGTTCCAGTTTCAGAGGGATAAGCCATGGATGACCCAACTTGCTGCTGTTTCTTGTCTTTCTCTTGCTGCTAAAGTTGAGGAGGCCCAAGTTCCCCCCCTTTTACATCTCCAAGTATGTCTTTTACTATACAAAATCTTGATAAATTTGGATATGTATATATGTTGTGTTTGTTAAAATTTGTGAATAAATCTGGGTGTTTATGTTTTGTAAAGGTGGAGGAGACCAAGTATGTGTTTGAGGCAAAAACTATTCAGAGAATGGAGATTTTGGTATTGTCAACTCTTAAATGGAAGATGAACCCTGTGACCCCACTTTCATTTCTTGATTATATTACAAGGAGGCTAGGCCTAAAGAACCACCTTTGTTGGGAATTTCTCAAGAGATCCGAGTCTCTACTTCTCTCTTTTATTGCTGGTAAGCATTTTGTGAGATTTTCACAAACAATATAAGAAACCCACAAATTGTAATTGAATTTTGTAAGCATTTAGTAAGTTTCACTAACAATATCAAAAACCCACAAATTATGATTCAAGTTTGTTCACTAATTATTGGTTTATGTATGTTATGTTGATTACAGATTGTAGGTTTATGTGTTATCTTCCTTCTGTAATAGCCACTGCCACAATGCTGCTTGTAGTCAATAGCTTAGAGCTTTGTGTTGGACTACAATATAAAACTCAACTATTGGGCATTCTTGAAATTGACAAGGTAACTTTCTTTGATCCTTCACATTCCATTGATTCTTCTTGTCTTTTCCATAAGTTAATTGCATAATATAAATTCTTGAATCTAAATTAATTAGCTTATTTATTTGATGTATTGATCAACAGGGCAAAGTAAAAGATTGCTGCAAGCTAATCCAGGATTTGACATCAACGGAATTTAGCCGTAATAACAAACGCAAGTTTGGGTCATTTCCAGACAGCCCCAAAGGGGTTATGGATCTGTCTCTCAGCTCAGATGACTCAAATGATTCCTGGTCAGTGACGGCATCGGCACCAGCGTCGGTTTCATCGTCACCGGAGCCGATATCCAAGAAGAGTAAGGCCCAAGATCAGCATATGCAAAGTTTAGACAATGCAACTGCAGATATTCTCAGCATTCCTCTTTAAATAGTTGCCACTTTAATATTTCTTGATGGTCTATTTAGTCTTAAATATGGTTAATAACAGTGATATGTTCTTTCATATGCACGTTAAATTGCCTACCATCATTGCATTTAAATGCATCACCACCCAAATCAAGGGATTATATATGTTTATATATCAAGAGATTTGAAATTTGGAGGTAGAGATGGTTGGCATTTTATCCCAAAGCTAGGAAAGAACATGGACATATAACATATAGTAGTATTTAGATTCTAGTTGCTATATTTCATTTCAATATGTAAAACCCCTCTTTATGAACACAGTACTCCATTATTGTCAATAACTATTCCCTTTATTATTAATTCAACATGTTTTATATTTTTTTTTACCTGCATTTCAATTTTGTTTTGGAGTATATTAGTATATAGGGTATGCTTGTTATTGGTATTTATAGCGGTTACAGTAATAATATTTTGTGCGTTAGACCATCACATCACATGAATAAAATGTGTTTAAGTTGTAAACGTTGTATTTATCAATTAAATAAATTATATTTAAAATAAATTATTTAAAAATAAATAAAATTTTATTTGAAACAAACAAACATTTATTTTTTTCTACATAGTTAGATAATGGGTGTGCAAATAGATTCAGAAAATCATATGGAAAATCATTAAAGTATAAAATGGGAATTGAAGGGGGAATTTGTTTGCATGTGGGAGGGCGGGGTTTTATGTCGGCCAGTGGAATAATGTATTAGTAGGTAGTAGTGATATTTTCATATATTGGGTTTGACCTCATTCCAAGTGTACTCTGTGAAGACTTTTGTGTTTGAGACATTGAGAATTTGACCGGACTTGCTACTCCAAATTATAGTCTTTGTTTATTATATTCAATGGCGGATGTGTAGGCAAGGGGGGCATTCTTAATTTTTGGAATTCTTTTTAGAATAAATTTATAGATACACTCTTCTCTCCGAATAAATTTTTGGAATCCTTAATTTTACACTCTCCTTATTAAATGAATAAAATTAACATACGTATCTCTTTTTTTTCAACTCTTCTTTTTATATATAGGATTAATATAGTAAAGTGATGTTCTTTTTAAAAAAAATATTAAGTCACTTATCAACAATTATATATTTTTAATATTTTCTTTCAATTTTTTTTTTAATTTTAATGAGTCTATTTAATTTTTTCAAAATTTTAAGGTTAAGATTAAATATTATAAAAAAATTCTCTAATTTTTTTTATTAATTATCTATAAGTAGTTAGTAATTTAGTTTTGATTCTTACGTATTTTTATTCATTCATGCTAATTAATATATTTATACGTGTTCGTTAATTTTACAATATATATTAAATTTTTTGACATGTGTATTATTTGACATTGTATTTGAATCAATTAAGATGTAAATTGTGAATATATAATTTTGTTTTAGGATTATACTAGTGGGTGTTAGATTTGTTCATATTATTAAATTTATAATTTACTTTGTATTTGATATTTTGTAATACAGTATATATAGATATATGAATAAATATTTTTTAAGATCTAGCGCAACTAAATGTTATCGATTTGATTTTTTTTTTTTGAAAAATTTACTTAAGAGTCAATTAGTTATGTCTCGATTCAAAAATTAAAGTCTTAAAAAAGTAATTTTATAGCGATTTTTATATATTTATAATTAAAATTTTGAAATTTATTTTTGATGAATTTTATTAATTTTTTATTTAATTATAAGAATATCTACTTTTGTCCAAGATTCTGCGTACTCCCCTGTTTATATTGAATTATATGTACTATTATAATGGCACCAATTCAATGTTTATTATAACCCTAACAACTCTAAAAATCTCTATATCCTACACATTTACGTTGATAATGAAGATTAGGAAAGAGAAAGCTTAAAATGTATTCATTTGTTCTAAAATTAAGGATTTATTATATTTTTTAAAATTATTATTTTAAATAATTTTTAATATTTATTAGAAATGTTATAACGTTGTCGACATGTGTGCATATATAAGCGTAAAATAATATATGTATCAATAAATTTGGTGACGAAATTGGAATATGATTAATGTGTAGTTTTATAAAATAAAATAATTATATATAAGTCCTTTTTTTCATTATTTTGTATCTCATATATTTATATAGATTGATACAATATAAATATAAATTAATTGTAATTATTATCTAGCAAGACTTTATATACACATTAAAATAATCTGGCTTAGGGGTGAGCATGGTACGGTTTGAAACCCAAACTTTACATGAAACTGTTTAGGTGCGGTTTCACAAATTCAAAATCGCACATGAAATCGCTTGTGATTGGTGCGATACGATTTTGAATCTTATGATGCGGTTTCATTTGGTACAGTTTCGGTTTCAAAACCAATTGAAATAATTAAATTTTATGTAATTTAAATTAACAATTTAGCATCACACAATATTAAATACCGCTTTAATAACACACTATCATACACAATTTTACTTTTGATGTTTTGTTTAAATAAAAGTAAAATAGAATATGAAAACATGAATGATGTTATCTCTTTATACATGAAAATTTTAAACAAAGATAATTACAATTTGGGATAATTTCAAATGTTTATACATTATAATAATACTTTTTGATATGCTCTATTTTGACAGTGCATGATGTTATACGGTTTATTGCATGCGGTTTTACCTAGAAACCAAATCCAAAAATTATATTTCTTTTTGTTTTGTTTTTTGTTAAAATCTCTCTCTCTCATGAATGCCTTTAAACAAGACAAGGTGCTAGATTATAGAAGGACTCAACAAGCTAACAAATACTCCCTACATCCTACAAAAATTAGCTTAGTTTGAATTTTAAAGTCAAATTAATTAATTTTAGAATAAAAATTTCTCCCATTATCTCTTAAATATAAGTAAAAAGATTATAACCATAAGAAATTACGTTTAATTTACTGCAATATTTATTTTTTAGAAAATTAAATATATAAATATATATATTTAATTAATTAATAATTCCAAAATTAATCAGTTTAACTAAAAAAATAAAATTAAACCTGTCTTTACTAGCTAGCTACTTGAATTCAATAATTAGCTATCTACTACATAATTAAAGAATTGATCTAGTTGAGGTTGCTTTGGACTAACTGGCAGTGACACTTAAAAGACACCCACCAGAAGGCAAGCATGCGCCTTTTTTACCACTTGCATAAAAAACCAAAGCAATTTTTTTAAATAAATAAATTTCCAAATACATATTCAATTGCTCTTGATTTTTTTTATTTTTTTTCATGCATTCACAGCACCTTGGTTTTGAAGCACCATGAATGACGGAGTTCAAATATAAATAATGCTACGTCACTCCCGCTCATATTGACTGTGCCACAACCATTGGGCATTAGCTATCCCTTCCGCAGAAAGAATTTCATTTAGTTATTTTTTATTTTATAAAAAAATCAATATTTATTAATAATAATATAAAATAACTCAATTTCACCAAGTTTATATATATATATATATATATATAAATGAAACTTTTTTTTTGTGTGTGCGCGGGGAACAGAGAGAATATCAGTTAGTTATAATGAACTTGTTAATTGATTACGCTAAAGCATGCCACAGTTCTCGAGTCTTGACATTAATTCATTGTTCATGTGCATGGCTGTAGTTTTTCTCTTTAATTCTTTGTTTAATTTTTTAAATGTTATATATATACTTTTATTCTATCCATTCACCACATTTCGATCAAAACCCAAGACTTTTTCATATTGGTATCGTTATACTAGCCACTTGACCCTGTTGGCTTGTGTGTGAGTTTTAATTTGGGGGAAGAGGAAAGAACTGATTTTTTAAAATAATTTTCCCTTCTTATCCCATCCCTTCCCCACAAATCCAAACTCACAAACGTGATCCCTTAACTGGGAATGTCAAGACAAATTTTCTTTCTAGGTTACTGGCCAGTAGAGCTAGCTAATCCTTTGAGGTTCTTAATTAGTTTCAATAATATTCTATTCGTTTCAAAATATAAAATTATAATTGGCATTTTGAAATTAACTAAAGATATTATCAAATTTAAAATTGACGTAAATTTTTCAATGATAAATATTATAAAGTATATAAAAAATACTACTCGATATTGTAGATTATTATTTCATAATTTTTAATGAATTATCTTTAAGTCTAGAAATATCTTAAATTAACTTTTAAAATTCAACAATGATCTTATAAGTTAGAACAAAGAACTATAATTAATTTTTTTTCTTCCAGGAAGTGGAAGGCCGTCTAAGCTAGGAGAGAGAGAGCACCAAAAGGCAAGAACGAGATTTAGTATCATTAAGGACTTAAAGTAGGCATAAAAAAGATGGAGAGAGATTAATTATAAGGTTTAGGGTTGGGTTCATAATGCAAGAACAAGATGTAGCTGCATTAAAGCAGTGAATAAGGCCCTTATAAGAAAATATAGAAAGGAGATTATAGATACACCTAGATTCACCATCATAAACACACTAACACCACAAAAAAGGAAGAAAAGGTGAAAGGAGTGGAATGTTGAAATTGTGGGACAATATCTTTTGATTTTGTATGAGTTGTCTTTGTTGATCCTTTTGTTAAATATGCTTTGTTAGTTAAGAGAATAGTGTTTTTTTCAACTCATAAAGAAAAAGAGTAAAGACAGAGAGAGTTGGTTCCAGTTAATATACACTCTTTCTTTTATTGCTCCATCTCAAGTCCCAGCACATTTACTCATCCTTTGACCTAGTAAACAATACATTTTTTAAAGTTTAATTATTGAGTAACGAGGGTTTTAGTCTTTTTCTTTGTGGTAGAAAAAGAGGGTTTTAGTCATATGTGGTAACAAAAATTATGCCAATCACTCGGGTTAATCCTTCCTTTGTTTATATACGCCCTCTTTGAAAATAAATTATTCCAAGCACTCATGTTTGTTATGCTGGATATGATGTTACGTTCCAGTCATTTACATACTAGTGGGTATAAGATGTTAAATATTTTGGACATTTATTACATAGTTAGTTGTACCAAATATTACAAAGCTACAAAATTAATGTAAAGGGCCCATAGAATATCATTTGATTGAAACAACACTTTGGAAGGGGATAGGGTTCTTGATACCCATCTGATTTGCAAGGGATACACATTCCATGCGTGATAGGTATAATGGTGAATTGAAGGACCCTTCTTCTATCCTGACCATGAGATGGATGTTCATGTTCTTTTGGATCCTGATTTCAAACGGTTTAAAATGGACAATCCATTTAAATAATAAAAATGAGCTTCATTAATTTGTATAAAATGAAGTTGTATTTCCTATGATTTTTATTATACAAATAATCATATAGTTAAAACTTTTTGTTATGCATATGCTACTCAATTCTATATGACTGCCCTAATTTGAACTTCTTAAAATCAGGCTTCATGTTCTTCCCGAGTTGTTTAATTAGGATGGAAAAATGTGGATCACAAATGAGAATCCAATGGACTTGGGCTGTTGTTTACTCTCTGAATGCCAATTCTGTAGTGTCAGTATTCCAATGTAATGCCAAATGTTATAATGATCCTACCCATTAATTCCCAACAGATAAAAGACAACCTTTGCATTTAATTTTGTACATATACTTTGTTTTTCTATATTGTGGGGGGTTTTGGGAAACACAAATGGTAAAGCAAACAAGCTCTATTATTTCTGTCAGAGTCAACCAGCTCGTGGTCCAATATGCTGTGGTCCAAATATCATGGAATTTGATTCAAAGGTGTTGTTTGGAGTTCTTAAGGATTAGTTCGATTTGAACTTTGAGTGAAATTTTTAAGTTTTAGTTCAATTAGAACAATGAGTAAATACACGCTAGGTAAAATTGATTGCAAATGTGGTACCACCTTTATTTATCGACAATGCTGATAAGTTAAATAGTAAGTTTTGTTATGTACGGTAAAAGTTTTATGTAGTATTATAATTATAAAGGAATTTAATATATGAGATTGCATGCACGTATAAAATTATAAGGGTGACTAGTCTAAATCTGAAATCTTTATTTATACTTTGGGCAACGTGCCTTTTTTTAGGCATGAAATAGAGAGGATCCTTTCCTAAAAAGAGTTTGCTACTTTCTCTAAAATTTATAAACATTATTTTGCTAGAAACATTTACCTGCAATTCGTCACGGTTTTGAAAACAATAGAATTAAAAAAAAAAATTGGGAAAAATGTTCTCTAGTCAATTGTGAGAAACTAAGCTAATACTGACGACTTTGTGGATGATGTTGTCAAAAGCTGAGCAACAAAGCAAGTGCAAATGGAACACTGTGGTCCGAGTATGGGGTAGATGGCCCAGTTTTGGCACTGCAGAGTGGACTCTTAATATTTTCTGGGGTAGGAGCATATGGGAGTTATAAGCAACGAGTTAAGCATTTAGTACTTAGGTTGAGAAAGGGACAATTCAAGAATTTCGGGTATTCTATAGGTTGGCCCAATACCTTGAAATCAATGAAACTTGGCAGCAAGTGGAAGTTAGCAATTGTTAAGGCATTATATGAAGATCTTTTGATGTTTCATTGGGGAGCCTATGTTGTCCAAACCCTAGTACTTTTTTTAAGAGATTTAAAGGATTTTTTCCCCTTAGGTAATCTCTAGATATTTTAATTTATTTCTTTTTTTTTATCTGTATATTTGAATTTATTTGTTAGATTGCTAATATTAGACTCGCGTATGTTGTATGTGATATTTCCAAGCACAAAAACATAGCTGTATTCTTTTTTGTATACTATTAAAAATGGTAACTTTCTTAGTTTGCCATTTGAACTTGAGTTTAAAATAAGGCTTAATCTACTCCCAAAACGTCCGCTATTCTTTTTAGCAAATGAAACATGAAATACTTTTAATTGTGACAATCCACATAATTTGTGGATTAGTTTCATAGCCAAGGCCGACTATAGATTGCTACCCTTATTTTAATTTTTTTTTATTTTTACAAGTAAAAATTCATATTTTCACAAGCTCTTTTTTACATTAATATGAGATTTATTTATTATTTATGTGAGAGAGAACATATAAAATTATCACTTTTACTTGTAAAAATATCAATTCTCTTATTTTATTAGCTGACTATAAATCACTCCCCTTATTTTATTAGCAAATTGACAGTACACTCTATTTCTTTTAAAGCAAAATATACAAGTACCCTCAAGAATAAGCATGTCTGGCCATTTTTTGAAAGTTTGGACTTTAAGCCAAAATTGGGCTACTGCATTTTATGCAAGTTTGGACTTCACCTACAAGAAGCTGGTTGGCTTATTGAAAGTAGGTTAGACTAGTTTAAAATAGTCAGCCCAAAAATAGTTTTTATTGACTTTGGATTGAATCAGTTGCTCATATTATTCATGTGGAAATTGGTTAAATACCCAAAAGTTTTCTTTTGAGAGTTTTCTAGGAGCAACACTGTGAAATTTGCCAGTGGGCTTAAAAATGTTGTCCTCAAGCAACTAACAACAATTCCAGATCCTTGTTATGATTCTCATGGCAACAAATTTTTACCACCTATACATGGTATGCCTTAGACATGGTATGATTGTCTCAATAAATAATTTCTTTAATTTTACTTTGGGTTTTAGTGTTCAATTTTGAAAGAAGGTTAGAGCTTAAAATTTCTTATGAGAGAAGAACTCTATTAAAAGGAAAAATTGCACTTTAAGGGCTACAAATTTCATTATCTATGTTATTAAGGGAGAGCAAAACAGCGGTTACTATTTGGACTCCTACTTTTAATATATCTTAATTTTTAACCCTAATTTTCTTATATTTTATCCCAATTTTTTCTCTCCCACTCCTATTACCCACTGTTCCTAATTACTCTCCTCCCACAACGTGTGTGCCACGTGACTAGTATATATCACGAACGAATTCTATTTTCATGTCCAAGGCCGTAGCCAGAAATTCAAGTGGGAGGGAGTGAAAAGCGTATGAATTTTTTTTACCACTAAAAAGTATTAATATAATTTAAAATTCATCTATATTAAGGCATTTTAATATTACCGTAAAGTTAAGGGTATTAAAAATTTTCAAATGTGTCTCAAATATACATGTCATCATTATATTTATTCAATATCATGGTTGATCGATCCTAAGGATTTCTTTTCAAATCAATACAATGATAACATGTATATTAAAGATAATTTGAGAGACCAAATTTGAGACACTTAATATTAGCCATAATATTAATCTTATTTATTTGACTTTAAAGCTAAGTTAATTTATTTATTTTTTTGCTAATTTAAGATAGAATTTAAACTCTCACACACTATTTTGTCACTGTAAAAATTTGAACTCCTACCCTCTTGGTACACAAGGGATGGGGATAACCATTGAGTCATGACCCTATGTTCTAAGTTATTTTTTTGATACAATGTTTATTTACCTGCCTTTGAAAATTATAATTAGATTTTGAAATGTACTAAAATTTGGAAGAACTAAATTTTACATATTATTTTAGGTACACTATATCATAAATTTATATTCTCAAAATATGAATTAATTACTAAAAATCTTTTTAGAGAAGGGGGGGGGGGGGGGGGGGGGGGGGGGGGGGAACTAGTATTCAGTCTCCTTCCTCGCTACACCATTGATCATGTATAAAACTTTATTCTAACAGATTATCGAGGAAGCTCAACAATCAAAGGTTAAAGTATGTTCTTTACAATAAGAGTCTTATTTTCTATCCACAATATTAAAATTTGTGAAGAATAATATTTGGACATAGTTTCTCAATTATGTCTTAGCAAATATACAAAATTTAATCTTCAATAATAAATATATATAGTACTCCACTCTCTTTTCCAAAGTGTTGTATTTAAGTTATTGTTTCTTTTCTTCTTTAAATGTATGGGAATTCCAAACAAAGCGTAATATGATAATATTGGGAATTTTTATTTTTTTTTTACTTGCCAGACATGCTGCTATGGTATACATTGATGCACCAAACAGTCTCGCAAAGGTCGTTCTGATATGCACTTCAATCCGTTTCATTACACTTTCTGTCTAATTTTTTTTTTTAAAATAAATTTAAAATTTAGATTTAATAACAATATATTAATCGTGGCTCATAATTGTGTCATTGGACTGAGGTGCTACCAAGAGCATCATTTTGTTGCTAAATATGTATTAAAAAAATTGCATCTAAAGTGCGAGTATGGGACCCTAATCCCTCTGATATATACCAAAATAAGCACATAATCTCCTGAAAATAACCATGCACATAATTTGCCTTGTGATAAGGGCTAGAGCAGTTTATATGCTTATTTTTGGACCTTAGGGGTTTATTTGTGGGTGCAACGAGACAAAAACTCAGGTTGATGGTGTGCCCAAAATCCTAACAACTAACGGGCAAGTATGCAATATATAATAGTGCTACAAGGTACCTGAAGCTCAAAATCCTATGCAATCAATTTTGATCCTACAACTCAATCATTTATCATTCATTACATACCCTTAGATGATAAGCTTAACGGAGTTAATTAACTTAGCTATTCCCTATATTTTGTCTTTCCTTTCTTGCCCCAAGCATAGCTTGCTAGCGAACCAAGTTGGTTATTTAAATATTCCACTTCTATTCAATGTGATGATGTCCTGCAATTCTGTTTCCTCAATCTAGCTCTTTCCACTTCTATATATTAAGAAGGCATACTGCTCTTTTAAATTATTATTGTCCATAGGATTGACTAATGCCATTTCACTTGTCTTTGCCCGTATCCATTAGTTCAGTGTTTAACCAATTCTAATTAGCTGCTTAACTGTATTAATAGTCTTTACATGCATTTTCAGCAAAGTAATAAGTATAGATTTTAAGAGGAACAATTCTAGCTACATCATGGACCGACCGACCAAAAAGAAAAAAGTTCCAACTTTATGGAAGAGGCTAAATACTGATATTTGTTTTATGTTATGAAATTAAGAAAAAGTTTCATAGAAACACATTACTGAGTAATGCCGCCAAGATGTTTATAGGGGAGCAAGAATTAGGTTATTTTATTGAAAAAAATACTAGGTAACTAGATAAAATTGTTTAATTTACCTAAACAAAATAGTAATGAATTTTGCAGTATAATTTATTCAATATTTTGTCTAAATAATTTAAACTGTTTCTGTCAAATTACTTAACACTAGACTGATAACTTGTGGAACGAGTTAGTATCGATAATATAATTTAAAATCCTGATATGCATCATTTGGTTTTATAATTTGAATATAAATAGCATATTATAGATGGTAGTAATAACATGAAAGTGAAGAGTTTTATGCATATCAAAAATTATTGCATATATTTTTTAATACATACGTATACACTATTGAAATAATATAACAAAGGATACATAAATTTTGGTATAATTATTAACATGATATACATTATATTAGCAGATATAATAAACTCAAAATTAACTCATTGATCAATTAAAATGACTCAATTAATTTAGATAATATTTTTATTTGCCTTGTTATATGTAGCAACGAATAATAGATTATCACTCTTTCTTTTTCGAAAAGGAAAACCAAATGAAAGACCAGTGTGATATGATTATTGCAAAAGTAAAATGCTTAATTCACGTGGTCAGTGGTGGAGTCGAGTTTTTCAAAATCCTAAAAATATTCTGGCAAGGTCATATATATATATATATATATATATATATATATATATATATATATATATATATATATTTAACGAATAACTTTATTTTTCCAATTTCTACAAATTTTGTCCAATTACTTAATATTTGTAAAAAATTTAATATAAACAAAATTTTGTCTCGTACGACCTATTAAACTTGTATTTAGAAAATAATAAATACCATTTTAAAAATTTATAAAATCAAAATCTCCCCATTTAGATTAAAGTATCACAGTCTCGCACACTTAAAATGTACCTCACTAGTCCACAGTTAAATCCATAATCAACCCAAAATATAAGCTCAAAAATGCAACATTAAATACGGTCAAAAAATTCATATTCTTCTCGGTAATCAGGAAAATTGAATTCTTAGTAGTATATGTGGTATTCACCGGTTGTTATGATTGACTCTATTCTTAGTTTTTAATTATTTTATTTAAAATGATTATTATTTTAATTTTTTTATTGTAATATATTCATTTATTGTAACATGTTACATTTTTAACATATTTTAGTCATTTTGATTGTTTGATAAATAATAATATAGAAAAAAGATTGAATTTTTCTTCTTCAAATGGGACCAAGCTATGTAGGACTCTCTCCCTTCCTTTTTATTTGACGTTTTAGAAAAAAAAATACAAAAATTAAAACATTTATATACACACCCAAAGTATACATTCAAAGACATACCTAAAACAAAATAGCAGTAAAATATTTCTCTCTTCTCTCACCAACACTTTGTCGCTCTCCTCTTTTCCTACTATTTTATCTTTGAGTGTGTTTTTGGCTATACACTTTAGGTGTGTACATAAATATATTTAATCTCAATATTATCTTTCTAAAATTCATTAGAAAAGATGAAAAAAAGAGAGTTAGTATTTAATATAGTGATAATATGAAAAAGAAAATAAATTCTATAAAGACTACATATAAATTGGTATTTTTACACTATCTAATATAAATTTGCCAACTCTACAATTTTAGAGAAAATTAAGGAATTTTGATTCTATTAAAATTATTAAATGAATTTTAATATAGTAAATAATATTACATAATTTGTTAAAAGAATCAAAACTAGTTATTTTTTTAAAAAAAAAATATAAAATTGTCTGATTCTTATTGAATGTTATAAAAAATTATAGTTTGCAGATAATTCGTATAAAATTAATTATCTATGAAAATTTAAATCATTTTTTAAAAAGACAAATAAAAATTACAAAGTAACCGAGGGAGTATTTTCTTTGTTTCAAAACAAAAAAGAAGAAGCAATCTAGTATCTAAGCCACCGATTGTCGTCACGGGCCATAAATAAGTCATAAGAGAGAGGAAGATTTGAGTGACAGAACAAGAACAACAATTAGATTTGAATCCGATAAAGGGTGCAGATGTCCCTATCATGGATAAGAGTATCCAATTTTTTCTGTTGGCCAATACTTGCTACAGTTTTTATTTTATTTTCATGCCAAACAGTTCTAACTACGCACGATTAGATCTGCATCGTCCTCCATGATAATAAAGTAATTAACCACACTTTTCTACTTGTTCATTGCTTTTAGAAGAACACTTCGATCATGCAAGTGTGAACACTTTCCCTCATTCACACCACTGAATTATATGTCGGCAAATTTCATAATGAATTTGGATGATGATTAACATAAAACCTAAATGATAACATAATAATAATGTGTTTTTTTTTCATTTCTTCATATGTATCCATATATATTAATATTATTTTTTTAAATAAAATTAATATTTAATATTAATATAAATTTATCGTATACATAACCATATTCATTTTTATTTGGTGTTTGTGCTTTATGATTATACAACCATGTTAATCACATTGTTGCTTACATATTTGAAACACTGATGCATATCGCTATCAGTAAGGATGTTCAAAATATTCGGTTTTTTAGATTTTTTATTGAACCGATCGGTATCGATTTTTTTGGTATCGATTTTTTCGGTTTTTCATATTTTTCGGTACCGGTAGCGGTATGCACATTTTTGAATTTCGATAAAAACCGGTATACTGAAAGAACCGAATTAAATAATATAATAATAAATTTATATTAATTATTATAATAATTATATATATTATTATAATTTATAAATAAATTAATATATAATTATTATTTATAAATTATAATTATATATATTACCGATCGATAAAAAATGAAAATCGAACCGAATTTGTACCAAACCGGTACCGAAACTGATAATTTAGTACTGGTACCGGTTCTTGTTTTAGCGGCAATTTGAGTTCGATACCGGTTTGATTTTTTCGATATCGATTCGATTTTTTACCGATAGACACCCCTAACTATCAGTCTATTGTGGGCGAGACAATAAAAAGAACACCTTATGCAATATATGAGGGCCATGAAAAAGGTTAATCTACATTAATTAAAATTGTGTACCCTCTTTACCTAGCTACTCCCTCCGTTCCAAATAAATAATATTTTTTCCGTTACAAATTAAATATTTAATTTTGACATTTTAAATTAAATTAGTCATTTTTAAAATTACTAATTGTATGATTTTTATTAAAATTTAGATGAAAAGATTATAACCATATGAAATAAGATATAATTTACTACCAACTCTAATTTTGATAATTTATAAAACGTATTTATATGTGCTTAATTATCGATTCTAAAAATTGTCAATTTGTTTTTGAAAGCCTCACTTTCTGGAGAATGCAATATAATTTCATAATTCAAGTAAATCATTATTATTATAATATCAAGAATCAATCAAATTTCACTAAAGGAAGAGAAAATAAACTCATAAATAAACCTCACATAAAGAGAAAATAAGCTCTCATAATAGAAGAAATAAACTAACTTAAGTGATAATCGAAGTGAGACCTAATAAAATTCACAGTACCTTAGTCTTTACTATTAAGCTGATACTTTATCAGTTAAAATGGTCAATTTAACAAAAAAAATTCAAAATTAGATATTTAACTTGAGACAAAAATAGTAATACAATAATCACATTCGGAAGTTTGTGACAAATTGTAAAATCCTCAAATTCAGGGGTATATTTTTTAATTTTTTATAATTAGTTGATACAGTTGTAATTATTATAAACCATTTAAAATGCACAAGTACTTGCAAAAAATGATTGTTAAATTTTAAAACTTCTATGAATCACAACAATTTTTTTTTATTTTATAATTTCGCAAATTGAATTAGAAACTTTAAGTCTTTTAAAAAATAAATAAAAATAAATTAGAAATGATAACTCTTTTGTACGTGACATGATAAATGTAGACCATTCGATAAAAGTTAGATTCTCATAAGCATTTTTTTTTTCTTGACATGAGAAAAAAATCTTCTCTGTATGGTTTAAATTTTATCGGATGTCCTCATAGCAATACTCATTAAATAGACGTACAACATGAGTGCAACGTGTGAATTTACTTACTAGCGCATTTTAGCATAGAGGAGTAGTACTTTTCTTCTGAGATTTTCTTATACAAATACGATACTTTTTTATTGTATATCTCAAAATAAATATGAAATTTATTCACATTTTATGTGAAAAAACAAATAATGTATGTTAAAATATACTCCTAATATTTTATTTAAATATATTAAATTTTCTTAAAAAATTAATTATAGTACTTTTTTTTGAAACTATTAGGATGACTGAAACATATTAAAATTGCAATATTTATAGTTCCATTCCGAATTATAAAATTATTATTGATTTTTTAAAATTCAATTTGACAAATTTTTAAATTTAAAATTGACATAATTTATTCAAAATTTTAAAACAATAAATCTTATAATTAATGTTATTTTAAAGTAATTTTTAAAATTTAAAATTATATTAATATAAATGAAATAAATATATCTTAATTTTACAATTAAAAATATTAAAAATTATTATTTTTAAATTAATATTAATTTTATAATTTGGAATGAGATTATTACTTTATAAAATGAGAACACACAAATGACTTGTAATTGAGTAGGGGTGTGAGTATGATGCGGTTTGAAGTTTAAACTGCATATGAAGTCGCTTAGGTGCGGTTTGACAAATTCAAAATCGCACATAAAATCACTTGTGATTGGTGCGGTGCGGTTTTGAATCGTGCGGTGCGATTTCATTTGGTGCGATTTTGGTTCCAAAATCAATTAAAATAATTAAATTTTATATAATTTAAATTAACAATTTAGTATCATATAATATTAAATACTACTTTGATAATACACAATCATACACAACTTTACTTATAATGTTTTGTTTAAACAAAAACAAAATAAAACATTAAAACATGAATGATGTTATCTCCTTACATATGAAAATTTTAAACATAGATAATTACAATATGTGCTAATTCCAAATGTTTGTACATATTAATAATACTTTTTGATATGCTCCATTTTAATAGTGTATGGTGCGGTACAATTTATTGTATGCGATTTTATCTAAAAACTAAACTCAAACCGTATTTACGATTTTTTAATCTATCTAAAATTATTACATATGCTAAAATTATTACTACAATTTTTATTAATGCAATTTATATAATTTTTAATATAATTTTAAGGACAATTCGATTCTTTGCTCATCCTAAAATTGAGCATATGGGGATGATTGGCACCAAATGGCAAATGCCATCCGAGCAGCCAAACAGAACCTTGTGGAAGAATAGAATTTTCAACAAAACGTCCCATCGGCCTGGAAAGGAGCACAAATACCAAGTGGAAGTGGTATAACAGCGTGCATCCACAACCAAGTCGAGTCACCTGTGATGTGGGAATCTGTCTCCTTCTTATTCTCTCTCTTCGTTTATTATTATTATTTTAGTTTACTTTTTGCTTTTTCTCCAAATGAAAGTTTTAAAAAAATAATAAATTATTATATAACGTTTTAAATGTATTTTTAATTTTAGATTTAAAGTTAGAATTGAATTGTCAAATATAACGTAAAACTCTTCTTACCTATTCCCAAATATACAATCAGAAGTTATATTAGTAATAGTACAAAGTTCAATAATTTATATTTGTAACGTATATTCTTAAATTTATTGAATATTTAGTTTTGTAGCGTTGAGATGATAATAAAATTCTGATAATAAATTTGATGATATTATTCTATCAAAAGAAATGATGATTGTTTAAATAATAAAATTGACACTCTTTCTGTGTTATAAGTGTGGATTAAAGTCTCTTATATTATATTTTTTATTTAATTTTTTTAATATACATTCAATGTTATAAATATTATATTTAATAAGATAAAGAGGCAAATCAAATAATCGACAGGATGCCTTGTTCAGCATCCTGATTCCTCACTTACAGGAATGTGCCCGGTTAATTGATGACCTCCCACCATGCAGTCATCAGTCATGCATTATGCACCCCTTAAGATTTCTCCGCTGTTTTAATTGTGGTCCTGCATTCAGCAGGACCAACACTGAACCTCTTACACCCACATAATGTTACTAGTCAGCATGCAATCAAATTTTGTTATATAATATAAGCAATGAAATACATAACCATATGTGTTTACATGAGCCGATCCTGTTTCACCCACATAATATTACTAGTCAGCATGCAATCAAATTTTGTTTTATAATATATGCAATGAATTAAATGCATATCCATGCGTGTTTACGTGAATCGATGAGATTTGAGACTAGTGATTAAAATTTAGATATTATAATTTATAGATCTCAAATTTGATTCGCACTTAAATGAATTTATTTTTTTATTTATGTGACTCGAATCAAATGCTATATTTTTTTAAAACTCGATTCGGTTAGTAACTTTTATTAAACGATGGGAGAACAATACTATGATTTAGCTCAAAAAGATTGCATAGTCGAGCTGAAGGAATTTTTTTTCGAAAAATAGTTTTAAAAATTTAATAAAACAAGTTCATCTTTATGATTTTATACAAAACAACAATTATATATATACCATGTATCTAAAGTACGAATTGTTACCTAGTGCTTGGTTGGATTAGTATATTTAAATCTTCGAATAATCTCTAGTATCTTTAAGATCTTCCTTCCAATGACCTTATGCTGAATCTGCAGTGTGATCTCCAAAGCACCCTTCTGAAAAAACTTTTACGTATTTTTCTTAGCAGAGAGAGAATACACTATATGCTCTTTTACTCTGATTTAGAATAAAATATTATTTTACGTATCTGATCAATGATATATTGATATCCTTATTAATCATTATCTCTCTTATAAAATTGATTCATATTATTAGTCTAGGATGAGGATCATAAAAGATTCCTATTCTGACTCCAATATTTATTTAGATATTATTATATAATTGTAGACACCCAAATTTTGCACTTCTCTACTAACCCTGACTGGAGAGCAAAATCGTCACTTAACCCGACATGCGAAAAGGAAGGTGGACCCCAACACGAAGCCACCCCAACGACTTATGGTCAAAGCCCCCACAACGAACAACGAACATCAGGTTACTTGAGGCAAGACAAACAGTTGATCCAGAAGAACCTGATTTGATCACAAAAGACGACTAATGACCACTATGCTTACGATAGTCGGGGGTCTCGCTCCCCGGTGAGCGAGCGTCTGCCCAGCTCGTCGGTGAGCTGGCGGGGGTGTAAGGGGGCAGCGTCCCCTGGAAGCCAAGCACAAAGAGCAATTTCTATATCAAGTAACAGCCTTTCGAAATAATGCAGCAATAAATGATGATTTAAGACTGCGTGACACAGAAATCGAGAAAAGGAAGCCAGGCAGCCGCAGATGCATCTGCGACCAAGGACAAGTGGCATTTTTTTGTGGCTCGAGGAAACACACTGCAGTCGAAGCTTCGGCGCGGACGGCCACAGCAGGCAGCCGTAGATGCATCTGCGGCCAGCCGCAGATGCACCTGCGGCTGCTCTCAGTCAGCTATACAATGCCATTGTTGCAGCCGAGAGCGGGAGGAAGGAAAAAAAAAATAAGAAAAATAGAGAGATAAAGGCGACGGGAGAGAGAAAAAAAGAGAGAAGAAGTGAGATTTCTCCATATTTTGTACAATCTTTATACTAGGTATTGTATCCTAGTTAATCTCCAAGTGTTAAAGCGTTTATTTCATCATTTGGAATGTGAAAAATTAGAGTTTCATAGCTTCGTTGTGTTTTACCTAGTAAATCTTTTAGATCTAGTTTTATTTTGTTCTTATTGCATTTTGTTGAGTGGATCTACTGTAGATCCAAAAATATTTGGTGCATTGCTATTTAAATAGTTTGATTTTGTGTACTTTGAAGTTATATCCAATGTAGTCAAAATATGTTGTAGATCTGTGGATTACGGACGGTTATGGAGGATTTATTGCGGATGGAATCTCCTGATATCCTTTTAGTTTATTTCATAGTTTTTGCGTATGTAGCGATCGCGAGGCGCCGTATGTAAATATATAAATTTTTGGGCCTTAAAACGACATCGAGTCGAAAATCGGGTTTAAGGCCCCGCGATAATGAAATGTGCGATTGTGGGCGTTTGGGGTTATTTGGATGACTCAAATGCCCATGAATAGCCTCAACGCTATTTTAATGCTTGATTTTCCTTTTCGACATAAAAAATGGATTTTGGAATGAAAAGATGAAGATTTTCATAAAATCAATCAAAGTAAGATATTAGATCACGCGTAGGCTAAAATAAAAATCGAAAGTATCGGATGAGCTCCATTCCTATTTGACGAAGGATTCGAAAATCTTATTTTATAAATGTCATCATTAAAGATTTTGTTATCAAAACGAAAGCTTAAAAATGAACTTTTCAAAACGAATCGAATCCTTCGTGCATAGGGTCAACGAGATTTCTGAAGTATTTTCGAAAATAAAGCATTCTAACGATTTTCATAGGCACACACGTATATACACACACGCGCACGCGCATACACACATTTTAGGATTTAAAGGACAGGAAAGCATTAAGATAGCGGTAACCGTTTTTTCATGAAAGTCGGGGGGGTGCCTAATACCTTCCCCTCGCATAAGCAAGCCCCCGAACTCTATGAATCTCGGTTTACGGACCAATTAATTTGGAGTCGCATATGAGCCATTACGATTACAAAAATAAAATTCGGATGAGTTGGTACATCCATTTCAAATATACCAACTGGCGGCTCTGGTCAATTGGCTCATCATAAAATCAATCTTTTAAACCCCGTCGACACTCAAGCCGACCCTTTTCAAAAAATCACATCTTAATCCAAAGGCTAAAATTGGAAAGGGAAATTATAAAAAAATGAAACGACTTTCCCGGCGTCGACAATAATAATATACAAAACAAATATTAATTATAATTAATTTCACTAAATAATTGTAATTGCACTTTAGTCTAGGAATTAATTAAAATAAATCATTTACTAATAAACTGTAAAAATTTCCTCTATATATGTACATAAATATTGTTAAATATAATCCTGATATATTTAAACTAATTTTATAAGTCCATAATTTATTTTCATTTGATCTTAAATTGATTTAACAATTAAATTAATCCTTTTAATAATAAATATTAAAAGACTTGACCAAAATTCTATGATCAATAATAAATTATCTTATGAAAATTTTTATAGATGTTTTGACAATTTATATTCCTTATATTAATTAAATATATTAATTAACATTTTGAAGTATTTATTAACTCAATGCAATTTCACTCGTTGGAACATTAAATTAATATATATAACAATATTAAGTCTATTATAATTTTTGAAACTAAGAAAATTCACAAATTAATATTTATGTGAAAATATTTTATAAATAAAATATTATCACATGATCCGTTTAATGCACACCGTTAATGCACTAATATTTTAATTAGAAGTTTAATTTTCATGATCAAGATAAATCATCTATATGAAAACACTATAACCTACATGATAATATCTCTAAATTATCATATGTTATAAACCATTATTTCTTTATTTAAATATATTATATATGATTTATATCTTATGCGTATAATACTTATTTATACATATAAATCATAATATATATATAAATTTTGAGATTTATATAAACAAAATAAAGGATCATTTAATGAATGACGAATGATGTACTTCTATTAATAAATGAATGTTCAACATAAATAAATATTAAATAAATAGATAAATAGAATTTTTATAGCAAAAATTCATAAATCTCCCACTTGCTATTAAATCCTATTTGCCATGCATTTAATACCAATCGCATCAATATGTAACTTAAAAAATTTAGCATGTAATGTTTTTGTGAATGGATCTGCTAGATTTTTAGCCCCTAGAATCTCGCACACTTACAGATCTCCTTTGTTCACATACTCTCGAATGATATGGTACTTGCGCTTAATGTGCTTCGATCTCTTAAGATTTCTTGGATTATTTGATTATGCCACTGCCCCAGTATTATCACAATATATAACCATGAGACTAACATAACAACTGATGATACTACGCCAAGTCCCATTAAAAACTTTTGAAACCATATAGCTTCCATAGAAGATTCTGAAGCTGCCACATAATCTGTTTTTATAGTGGAATTAGCAATAAAACTTTGCTTAACACTCCTCCAACTAATAACTTCACCATCTAAAGTGAACACATTCCCAGAAGTTAACTTTCTGTAATCTTTGTCACCTATAAAGTCCGAATCAGAATATCTAATAGGAACTAGATCATCATTGGGATAGACAAGCATACAATCTCTCGTTCTTCGAAGATATTTGAGTATATGCTTCACTGTTGTCCAGTGCTCAGGTCCTGGATTAGATTGATATATGCTAACTATTCTAACTGCATAACAAATATCTGGTCTAGTATACAACATAACATACATTAAGCTTCCCACGATTGATGCATAAAGAACTACTTTCATGTGCTCTTTCTCAAATTTTGTCGTAGAATAATGATTTGATGAAAGAAGGAGTTCATGTATAAAAGGAAGTAGTCCCTTTTTAGAAGTTAACTTTCTGGAATCTTTGTCACCCATAAAGTTCGAATCTGAATATCTAATAGGAACTAGATCATCACTGGGATAGACAAGCATACAATCTCTCGTTCTTCAAAGATATTTGAGTATATGCTTCTCTGTTGTCCAGTTCTAAGGTCCTGGATTAGACTGATATATGCTAACTATTTTAACTACATAACAAATATCTGGTCTAGTACACAACATAACATACATTAAGCTTCCCAGATGCATAAAGAACTACTTTCATGCGCTCTTTCTCAAATTTTGTCGTAGAACAATGATTTGAAGAAAGAAGGAGTTCATGTATAAAAGGAAGTAGTCCCTTTTTAGAATCCAGCATAGCATACTAAGCCAAATTTTTATCTATATATGCAGCTTGAGATAGACACAACATTCTTTTTTGACGATCCCTGATAACTTGGATCCCAAGAACGCATTTAGCCCCTTTTAAGCCTTTCATGTCAAAATAATTAGAAAGCCAGAATTTAACGCGAGATAACATCTTTATGTCATTTTCAATCAATATGATGTTATCTACATATAAAATCAAGACTACCACCAGTTTACCTTCACTTCTTTTATAAACACATGGCTCTTCAGTATTTTTTTTGAATCTAAGTGATTGGATTACTTGACCAAACCTGACATTCCATGATCTCGATGCTTGTTTAAGCCTATAAATAGATTTATGTAGCTTATAAATCATTCCTTCTTGGCATTCAGCTATGAAACCATCTGGTTGAGACATGTAAATGTCTTCTTCAAGATAACCATTAAGAAAAACTGTTTTGACATCAATTTGTCATATCTTTTAGTCAAGATGTGTAACAATAAATAAGAGGATTCTAATAGATTTAAGCTTTGCTATTGATGAAAAAGTATCCTCGAAATCAATGCTTTCTTTTTTAGTATACCCTTTCGCCATAAACCTAGCTTTATAGGTATGAACCTTCCTATCCATCCCTCTCTTCCTCTTGTAGATCCACTTGCACTCAATAAATTTTACTCCATTAGGCACATCTACAAGTTCTCAGACTTTATTGAAATACATAGAGTCCATTTCTTGTTTCATTACTTCTTGCCATAGAATAACATCTTTATTAGCAATTACCTCATTATAGTTATTGGGATCTAAATCTTGACCATCTGAGACAATCTCAGTAGACTCACCCAAAAGAATAAGTATTTTTTGTAGGTCTAGTAATCCTCCCACTACGACGAAGCTCTCTTGAGTTAGAAGATTCAGGTATTGTGACTTGTGGTATAATTATTTGTGTATTAGGTTTTGGTGTTCATTATTGAGAAGGAATTTCAGACATTTCCTCTAAGACAATTCTACTACTTGAATTGTGTTCTATCATATAATTATCTTTTAGAAAAACTACATTTGCACTCACAAATATCTCTAATTTTTTGGACTATAAAACAGTCCACGTATTGTCTCTTTTGGATACCATACAAACAAATATATTTTTGATCTTGTTCCTAATTTATCTAAATCCATTTTTCCTTTTTGCGCATGTGCAAGGCAACCCCATATATGAGTGTGTTTCAGGCTAGGCTTACGCCCTGACCACAATTCTAATGGACTTTTTAGAACTGATTTAGATGGAACAATATTCAATAAGTACATAGTCGATTGTAAAATATATCCCCAAAAGGATATAGGTAGTTTAGAATAAATCATCATAGATCTAACCATATCTAAAAGAGTCCTACTTCTTCTTTCTGCTACATCATTTTGCTGAGGAGTCCCAGGTGCAGATAGGTAGTTCTTGAAATATATAAGAAGATATTTACCACCTCCATCAGATCAAATGGTCTTTATGTATTTATCCGTTTAGTTTTCAACTTCAGCCAGAAACTCTTTGAATTTATCAAAAGCTTCAAATTTATGATGTATTAGGTATACATAACCAAATATTGAGTAATCATCATAAATGTAATAAAATACTCATAGCCCCCTTTAGATTTCACTGCTAATGGAACACAAACATCAGTATGAGCTAAATCAAACTTTTCTATGGTTCTATTACCTTTTAATCCTTTTAATTTAAAAGGAGTTTTAGTCATTTTACCCTCTATACAGGATTCACAAACTGGATAAAAATTAACTTCAAGAAAACTTAAAGGTCCATCCTTTACCAGTCTTTGGATCATATTTAGATTAATATGACCTAAACGTAAGTGGAATAAATAAGTTTTATTTGTTGAAGAAACTTTTTTTTCTCTTAAATATGTTATTATCATTTTCAGTAATTTGCAATGTTCTTGTAATAAAAGTGAGAATATATAAATTATCCAATAATGTACCATCACAAATAAAAGTAGAATTTTTCTTAATAACAACTTTATTATCAAAAACCACGAAGTACCCTTGCTTAATTAAACAAGAAATTGAAATTGAATTTCTACGAGCGTTTGGTACATAAAGTGCATTATTCAAATATAAACTCCTATCACTAGAAAATTATAAATGAACTATTCCTACTGCTACTGCTGTAACTATTGCATCCGATGCTAACTGTAGATAAATTTTCCATTCACTTAACTTTTTAGTCTCCTAGAACCCTTGCTCATTATTGCAAATATGATTAGTGGCTCCAGAATCTACTCACCCGGATCCCGTAGAAATCGCCAATAAACATGATTCAACTAGTAAAGTTTGAAATTTACCATTGTTTTTCATTTTCTCAAGGTATGCTGAGCAATTACGCTTTCAGTGTCTCTTTCCACCACAGTGAAAAAACTTCCCTTTGGGTTTCATCTCACCTTGCCTTGACCCTGTTTCTTTCCAACTCCCCTAGTGCCATTAAAGTTTGCATTCTTTTTATTCTTGTTTGGTTTCTTTTTCTTGACGGCCTTAGCCTTAGTAACATTAGTCTCAGCTACATGGACAACTAGTTTGGCTATTAGAATATCTTAGGCCGACTGTAGCTATTTCATTAACTCAGGGAGAGTATAATGATACCGTCCCATATTGTAGTTAACCCTGAAATTTTGAAAGGTAACCGGCAACGATTGTAGCAACATGTCAACCTGCGTATCCGCATCGACATTTTCTCTAAGGACGTTCAGTTTGCTAAAGTGAGATATAAACTTGAGACAATGCTCACCCATTGGAGTTCCCTTAGTCATTTTTTCTTCCATGAGAGACTTCATTATACTCTGCCTTACGGTGCGAGTATGCTCACCAAACATACCATGCAAAGATTCTATAATGGTCTTAGTAGTTGAAACAACCATATGCTGATGCTGCAAAATATTGGATAAAGAGCCCAAGATGTAACATTTAGCATTTCATCAGCCTTTACTCATTTTGCATGTACTTCTTTAATAGCATGTGGTGCATTAACTGCAAGTGTCTCAGGTCAGGGTTCAGTAAACACAAATTTATAATCTTGAGCAATAAGAACAACGTCCAAGTTCCTTTTTCAATTAACATAATTGGGGCTAGTCAATTAGTTCTCTTTTAGAATGATTGAGATTGTGTTGAATGCGGACATCATATCTAGAAATAAAAACATACATACATCATTCATATGGTCATCATCAAGTAGAATAATACATATTTTATAAACAATCCAATAATACATGTATTTTAATTTTTCTTAAATAATATCCATCCGTAGGGAAAAATAATTATTTTAAATTACCATTATTTTCTTTTCTAGTTAACTCTTTAACAAAGAAAATAAAATACCTATATTTTATCTTTTAAGCCTTCAAGAGTATTAATAAACTACATTTCTGTAGTAAAAAAATATTAATCTCTCTATCAAGTGTATACCATTATATTAGACTTCATCAAATATTCATATCTCAAAATATATCTCCTTAGGAAAAGTATATTTATACTATTATTTTAACAAATTCATATCCCACGAGGGTATTTATACTTGTTATCTTGATTAGCAATATTTTCGTGGGAAAGATATTAGTTATCATAACTATAGATATATAATGGAGGCGGTGGGATTATACTATTCTCCCACTTGAATTTTTATTTATTTTTATTTTAGTCATTTATTCATATATCACTTATGAAATAAAATAAATATTAAAAATTAGATAATTCGAAAGTTATTAACGTCAAGCCCAAAACCACTACCCATACAGTCCGTACATTTCGTGTAATCCGTACAGTCCGCCTGTTCGTACAATCCATATAGTCCGTAAAACATCCCTTTTTAATTTTTTTTTTGTACAAATATAAAAAAATTGGGCTTAATATTCTGAATTTTTTTAATCAACTAAAATTCAATTATACTGTTTTAATAACAAACAAATAATCACATCAACATGCAACACATAGCAATATTATAATTACTAATAGTATACTCTCATGGCTGTCAATAATCTTGAATCCATCAAGAGTCTCCTTAAACATCCCTGTTTAACACGAACACTGTATTCTCCATGTCCATCTCGGATTCTGAAAGAACTCCATGTTCATCTTCTTCAATAGCTTACAAATTATTAACGCAACGAATTACATATATACCTTATACTTCATACGAAGCGTACATCCGATCTATATATAATTACATCAATTAAACCTATACTTTTAAGAGTTTACATATAATCTAAATTGTAAAAAAAAAAATAAAAAAAAAAAACTCATAACATGAGTTTTACAACCCAAAATTAAAACCACAATTTATTTAATTAATGCGTACATTCATATTAGCCATGAGAGTATGTAGCATTCAATTTTGCAAAACATAAGTTAGAACAATAATCTATCCAACTATATACCATGAAAAGTACTTTAATACACCTCATGTATACTTTAATTCCATATAAAAAAACAAACAGATTACTTTATTAAAACCTTAAAGCAACAGATTTCAAAATTACCTATACACATATATATTTTTGTTATTCATAGAAAAGTATAAAGATGGCTTTTGATACTAATTGACGGAAAAATATTTGAAAAATAGTTTTAAAATTTTAATAAAACATGCTCATTTTTATTTTTATTTTTATTTTATACAAAATAACAATTATATATATATACAATGTATTTAGAGTACAAATTATTATCTAATGTTTGGTTGGATTAGCATGTTAAAATCTTTGAATAATTTATAGTATCCTCAAGATCTTTCTTCCTATGACTTTATCTTGAATCTAGAGTGCGGTCTCCAAAACATCTTTCTGAATTATTTTTTACGTGTTTTTCCTACGCAGAGAGAGAATACGCTATTTGCTCATTTACTTTGATTTGGAATAAAATCTTATTTCACGTATTTGATCAATGATATATTTATATTCTTATTGATCATTATCTCTCTTATAAAATTGATTCATATTAGGCTAGGATGAGGATTATAAGGGATTCTTCTTCTGACTCCAATACTTATTTAGATATTATTATCTAATAATAATATACAAAATAAATATTAATTATAATTAATTCCACTAAATAATTATAATTGCACTTCAGTTCAAGAATTAATTAAAATAAATCCTTTGCTATTAAACTATAAATATTTTCTCTATAGATGTACATAAATATTTTAGAATTAAATATAATTTCGATATATTTAAACTAATTTTATAAGTGCATAATTTATTTTTATTTGATCATAAATTGATTTAACAATTAAATTAATCATTTTAATGATAAATATTTAAAACTTGGCAAAGATTTTATAATCAATAATAAATTATCTTATAAATTTTTTTATAGATGTTTTGATAATAACAATATTTTTTATATTAATTAATATTATGAGGTATTAATTCTTAAAATAAACTTGATAGAACATTTGAAATCCGGCAAAACCACTATAAATAGGAGTTAACCAAAATACTTCATCTTCAAACTAAAACTAAAACAAAAGCAGAGAGAGAAAACCCCCATCAGAAAACACCAAAGCAGAGAGAGGAATGGGCGGTTGGGCTATAGCAGTGCACGGCGGCGCTGGTGTTGACCCAAACCTCCCGACGGAGCGGCAGGAATATGCCAAAAAACTCCTTACTCGTTGTCTTAATATCGGTATCTCTGCTCTTCGCTCCTCTCTCCCTGCTATTGACGTCGTTGAACTCGTTGTATGCTGCTTTTCTCTCTCCTTTCTCTCCATATGTGTATAGCACATTGCCATATCTGTTTGTTCATTCACTTTACTTTGATATACTTTTGGTTCATTGTAAATTATGTTATTTTCTTTTGAAGTCTTTTTGCATGGATTATAAATTCGTTTTGGGATGTTTGGCACGAATTCTGATATTAAACGGTTTAAAATAAAAGTCAATTTTGGTAGTTTATAAAAACAAATTATATTTTAGATGATTTTTTAGACCATCCAAATAAACGGTTCATTTTGGAAGGACAAAATCACGATCCGTTAGGGCATATTTAATAGGTCGAAAAAGTAATAATTTTAGACTAAATATAATCTAGGATTTATATTTCACTCCAACAGTCAGATTAAATTTAGTACGTGAATTTTTTCGGCAAAATAAAAAGATTATATCAAGGAACAAGAATTTGGTAAATTATAATTTTAAATATATTTAATTGGGGGGTGGAAGGATGATTGATCGAATAAGAATTTAATGATTATTTTAATTTTTTTATATTATTGTCCACGTGATAGTCCATTTGCTAGAAGGATTAAAGATTAAAAAATATTTGTTGATGTCATATAAACTAAATATAGTTCATAAGATAGTCCATCTGTTAAAGAAGATCTTAGCCACTATCAATTTGCCATGAGCGCAAAAATTGACTATTTTTTCTAGCACTAGAATTTCGCTTCGGACGCATAGTGCAATGCAGACTTGTATTATGCGCAATAAACTTTATTCATTTTTTTGAAACTCTAATTTAGGAGTATAATACAATTTATAATTAAGTACATCGGCAAGAATCAATTAGGTATCACTAAAAAAAACAAAACAAAACTCTCAAATCAAACAATCTTTACATAAAAAAAAAACACACTAAACAAAATAAACTCAATTAATTGAGAATCGAATATGAAATCTAAAGATCACAACATTCTAATTTTAACCACTAAACTAAAACTTGATCGTCCATTTGCTATGAAATAAAAATTAAAGCACCGAAAATATGATCCTCCATTTGTTATCATATAATTATGTCATTCTCGTTCAAATAGTGTGGGCCCCACAACTTTCTTAGTTTTATTGTCGAGAATAAATTTGTTTAGATAAAAATAATTACTCGTCTCCATAATTTTTTACACTTTTAACGTCGCCCCATATTCTCTTCTTTTTGGTTTCTTCGACTCGATGGCTTAAATTCCTTGCCCCACACGCAGGTGAGAGAATTGGAAACGGATCCATTCTTTAATTCTGGCCGTGGATCTGCACTTACTGAGAATGGAACGGTTGAGATGGAAGCAAGCATGATGGATGGGGCCGGCAGGCGATGCGGTGCCGTTTCGGGAGTCACTACTATTAAAAACCCCATTTCACTTGCCCGCCTCGTCATGGATAAGTCGCCCCATTCTTATCTCGCCTTCTCTGGCGCTGAAGCTTTCGCCAAACAAAATGTATTTTATTCAATTCATCTCTTTCTTATATGTTTCCTAATTTTTTTTTTGACAAATTGTATTTAAAACTAGTGGCATTTGGGGCGGGCATAGCAATGCTTTCATTTGAATTACTTACTAAATCTAGTGGAAAATTTTACATAACTAGGATGAGTATTCGGTTATAATCGAACTGAATTATCAATTTAATTATAACAGAATACTAAATTTTATACAATTTCATTATTCGAACAAATATCCGAAATATATACTAATCGAATAACCGAATTTTACTATTCGGTCAGTTGGTATATAACCGAAATATAAGGTGACATCATGTGTATCTATTTTTGTAAAGATTTTCCATAATGAACTTGAATTTGTTCTATTGTAGAATTTGGAGACGACGGACAATGAGTACTTTATCACGGAGGACAACAAGGGGATGTTGAAACAAGCGAAAGAAGCTAACACCATTTTGGTACTTGATAGTTCCCATATTTATTACTACTATATATGAAGACATAATATTTGATTTGCAGATAACAAATATAAGTAAATGCTCCTTGAATAGTACAAAGTATAGATTTTTTTTTTTGACAATATAGACTTCAAAGTTATTTTCAAGGACAAAAATTTAATGTAAATTTATCTTTTTATTTTGATATTGAGCAGTTTGATTATAGGATTCCATTAGATTCCTGTGGTGTAGGCATGGAGAGCCCAATTAAGATGAACGGCCTACCTATCAACGTCTATGCACCCGAGACTGTCGGATGCGTCGTAGTGGACAACGAGGGTCGATGCGCTGCTGCAACTTCCACTGGTGGACTCATGAACAAGATGATAGGTCGTATTGGTGACTCACCCCTAATAGGCGCTGGGACCTATGCATGTAATCTATGTGGGGTCTCCTGCACTGGGGAAGGCGAAGCCATCATTCGTGGGACCCTCGCACGTGACGTGGCGGCTGTGATGGAGTACAAGGGCTTGGGCCTCCAAGAAGCAGTGGACTTTGTGATCAGGGAAAGGCTTGATGAAGGGAAGGCTGGGCTTATTGCTGTGTCCAATAAAGGAGAAGTGGCATATGGGTTTAACTGTGTGGGAATGTTTAGGGGGTTGGCTACCGAAGATGGTTTCATGGAAGTTGGTATTTGGGAATAGCTATGTAGACATTTGGGTAGTGGGGCTATTTCTAAAGCCTTTTTGCTTTGGTGGGTGTTATGGTGTTTGTTTAATAAATCAAATAAGTTCATCATGCCTACTTATGGCAGACTTGTTATGGTGTTTCTTTTTCTTTGTTGGACTTGTGTTTTTCCACATCATTAATGATGTGATGTTAATTTATCTATTAGTGTAAGAGGAAATGCAGTAATTTTATTGCTATAATGGCATTATCTGTTGTATATATTGCCTCCCTTCTCCTCCCTTCTCTCGGTAAGATTTGTAATATTGAAGTAAGAATGAGCATACACAATTTATGTGAATCTGAGGTTATTAATTTCCTAATAATTGGAAAAGTAGATCACACTTTTCATTTAAAAAAAAGAGAGTACCAAATGAGCTAATGAGGTCATCATCACAACGTCGTGTAGGTTCGATTCTCACCCGTTGTATGAATTTGTATTTTTCTTTTTTGTTATCAGATTTTTTTATACTCTGATGCTTGTGTACTCACCTATAAAATGAGAATTTATTGATATTAATTATAAAATTCATTTATGCTTTGTATTGATATTCCTTCAAAATGAGGGTCTCAATTTTTATGTTTTTTTGAACTATATGAAACCCGTCTAAAATAGACCAATCATCCAATAGTGAAGGCCCAGTCTACTTATCTTAAAAAACTTAAATTGACTAGGCCCGCTGAGGATAACCACAACTCTATAATCATATGGGTCCATTACAGTTATATACAATAATTAGAAAGTAATTACAAAATTAGTGCACAAATAAAATAATTACAAAAAGAGTACAAATAAGATAAATTAATTCCACAATTTATATTCAAAATCTTGAAATCAAGGAAAAACTGCCATATCCGGCAGTTACTAAACAAATCCCTCCATAACTGCAACAACTTGATATACATTCAAACTGAGAAAACATGCAACTTTGATATCGGAATAACAGTTCAACGCCAAATCAATCAGAGAAAACAAAATATTCTGTCGAGGCTCAACTCTGTTATCGGATAAAACGAAGCATCCCGTCGCGACGCATCTATAAGATCGAAAATATCATACAAAATCAACAACGCCTTCAACTTCGATACAAATACTGAGGTATGTCAGTTCAAAATTTATAAGCATATAGTTACCTATAGTTACCTATGGTTACTATCAATTACTATATTGATTACCTTTATTAAGTTTTTCTATCTTATAATTGTAACCAAATTTGAATACTGAATGTTGTTATTGCAAAATGTATTGAAAACATAATTCATATTATGGTTACTAAGGTTATATAAATTGTTTACTGTCTAATGTTGTCTTGGTTACTGACTATTTTGTATTATTTACTGTCTAATGCTGCCTTTTTAATCACTATAGCTGAATTGGTTACTTACTAATGCTGAATTGGTTACTTATTAATAGCTGAATTGGTTACTTACTAATGCTGAATTGGTCTCTGACTAATGCTTAATTGGTTACTTTCTAATGCTGAATTGGTTACTGACTAATGCTTAATTGGTTACTGACTAATGCTGAATTGGTTACTTATTAATACCTGAATTGGTTACTTACTAATGCTGAATTGGTCTCTGACTAATGCTTAATTGGTTACCGACGAATTCTAGCTTGGTTACTGACTAATGCAAACTTAATTACTTGTGGATTTTATATTAATGTTTACTTGTTAGCTGACTTGGTTACTGATTAATTCTGAATTGGTTACTATGTAACATTATCTTGGTCTATGACTAATGCTTAATTGGTTACTGACGAATTCTAGCTTGGTTACTGATGCAAACTTAATTACTTGTGGGTTTTATATTAATGTTTACTTGTTAGCTGACTTGGTTACTGATTAATTCTGAATTGGTTACTGTGTAACATTATCTTGGTCTATGACTAATGCTTAATTGGTTACCGACGAATTCTAGCTTGGTTACTGATGCAAACTTAATTACTTGTGGGTTTTATATTAATGGTTACTTGTTAGCTGACTTGGTTACTGATTAATTCTGAATTGGTTACTGTGTAACATTATCTTGGTCTCTGACTAATGCTTAATTGGTTACTGACGAATTCTAACTTGGTTACTGACTAATGCAAACTTAGTTACTTATGTTTTTTATGTTATGGTTATTAATATCATGTAGTTTGGTTACTGCCTTACATTTATTTGGTTACTTTACCAATGCTTATTCTGTTGCAAGGCAATGGATATGATTCCAGTTGTACTTTATTTCAACGGTACATGGACTGATAGTAACCAATACACCAAATTTGAATTACCGGCATACTAGTTCAATCAACTTGTACGTTCAGAGAAATGCAGAACATGATATGCAGTGCATTACGGCTAGACACAAATGCAACAACAATGTCAATAAAATTTCAGATTAGAAGCGATATTCCACCAATCAGTATATCAGATGAAGCAACCTTCAGATTCTTTCTGTTAAAATTATATTCTGGCCAAGCACTTGTCCTTCTGACTTTGCTACATCGACATCAAAAACATCATCTAAAACAACTTCAGAATGCTTGCTATCACTATGAATAACCAACCTATCCTCACTCTTACTGGATTTCTGACCTGCATTCTGCCCCTTCCCCTTACTATCCACAACAACCTTCTTCAACCCCTTAGCACCATCCCCCTCCGTGATTCTCTTCCTCTTTACGTACTTCTTCATTTTATCAACCATTCTAAATAGCAAGTCCAACGATCAGATGACAACGATAACAAACAATGACAACAAATAACACACTGATACACGATCAACCGAGTGAGATGAAAGAAAAGACAACGAACAGAGATAGATGAAAGCAAGGAATACGAACAGAGATAGATGAAAGCGAAACACACGAACACAGATGGAAGAAAGGAAGAGTCCTAATGGCGGTTATCACGTCTTTCAAAAAAAAATCTATTTTAAATTAGACAGTAATTTATCATATCAGTTATTAATGTTAATCCCTTAAATTAAGGACTTATAATTACATTAGTATTATAAATAAAATTAAAAAATATAATATTTTTGTAAATATTTTATAGACGTATGATTTTTGTAATTATTTTTAAAAAGGTACTAATATATGTAATTTTTCCTAATCATATTCATACACAACAGTCAGCTATCCATGTGTCTATCATGTAATTCTTCCAATCCATTGGGTAGCTTAAAAACCTTTATATTGGCCTTATTTATACGGTACGGGTTTAACTACTTTTTCTGGAGTCACAAATTCAGCAATTGGTTTAATGCTCTCTATTTATATGAGATTGCAGGCATACCGTTCTAAGTTTGCATCTATTATCATATTGTAAAACTAGTTTAACAATTTATTATTTAGTAATATATATATATATATATATATATATATATATGATAAGTATAAGTGCACAACACCAATGACAATATCAAACACAATATTTTGATCTCAACTATTAAAAGATGAGGTCTGACATGAAAATCCGTGTCATGTCTTATTTTTTAATTGTTGAAATGTATGTAGTGTTTGAAATAGTGTTTGATTGTAATGTGTATAAAGTTATCCATATATATATATATATATATATATATATATATATATATATATATATATATATATATATATATATATATATTATTCCCAAATTTTACAAAACATAAGGGTGAATTTTTAACTTTCTAAACTGGAAAAAAAAAACCATGCACAAGATATGAGTGGCATCTGATAGAACTACATCCCCCCCTCCTCCCTTTAAATTAATTATGTAGAAATAGATCAATAAATTGATTATTGTAAGAAATCACACACGTAGAAAATTAGAACAGAAAGATTTGACACGGATTGTTCCTGTTTTTAAAGTGTTTATTGTCTCTTATCACAAAGATTTGCTCAGAGACTGTTAGCAATATACTTCCAAGATATATGTCAAGTCTACAAATTTCACACTGATATCAATTCACTTATGAAAACTTTATATATGCTGCTTTGTAAATGTTGAACGTAAGAAGATTTTGACACGAATTGTTCCTGTTCGTAAGGTGTTTATTGTCTCTTATGATAAAGATTTGCTAAAAGACTGTTGGCAATATACCTTCAAGATATATGTCAAGTCTACAAATTTCACAGTGATATCAATTCACTTATGAAAACTTTATATATGTTGCTTTGTAAATGTTGAACGTAAGAAGATGTAGAGAGAAAACCTGGGACGCAAGCAAGTGGTGCTTTGCACCACATTATTGTGACCATATCCAAGTCTTCCCTTTAGTACAAATAAATTAAACTATTCCACTTATGTTTATAAAACATTAAATAATTTTATTTCTTACTTATGTGAGACTTAAAGAAAATAGTTTTTAAATTCACTTTTTCATATACCCATTTTAGATATAATTAAAAATACAACATATAATTCCTACTTGAATTATATTTTATTCTTTCTTAATCTCTTTGTAGTAGACTATTAAATAATTTTTAATTTAATTTAAATTCAATCAACTAATAGGTCTAAATTAAACCCAAAATTAATCAAAATTCATAAAAGAAAAGGTGCAATTCAACAATTACAAAATATATTAATGTAATAAAGTCTCATATTTCAAATGGATCAAGACCTCAATATATACATATATATTAGAGTTGTAAATTATGAGTTTTGGCCAAGAATATGATTATACATTTGAGTGGGATCTGCAGTTCAAATGAAAACTATGAAAGAGATCGCTTGACAAATTAAAATTGAGTTATTAGATTAGGGATAGATTTTTCTCTCAGAGGCTCCTAGTTGACTTTTTTAATAATTTCTGTATTTTTGGAGCTATACTTCTTGCAGAGTTTTGATAAATCGAATAAGAAATATTGAAAAATGAACAAGTCAATTAAGAAATGTCTCATCCAAGTAGTGATATTGAAAATGATGAGCTCGTTACTTAGAAAACGCTATAGATTAGGGTGGTCAAAAGACTAGAATTGAAGTTAAAAAAAACAATCACAAAACTCAAAAACGATAAGACATAAAGGGTACGCATCCTTTTACAGTTTTATCGAAGGATGCTGTGTATGGAAGACTTGTCCAAAGTATAATACTTATGCTTCAATACCTACATATTCACATCATATTCCATGTTTCCCACCAGAGCTGTCATCTTTTCCAGGCCGAATTTTACTAGCCACTGCGGCAGCTGCATCAACAAAAACATTCCGACCACCTCCAGTTCCGGTGCCGGAATCTTCATACTGATGGACCACCTCCACGTTCCTTTTCTCAGCTTCTTGTTCACTTTTCCCGGCCGCTGACCGAAAATCCACCGTCTCAACCTTGGTCTCTATTGCCCCTTGATCATTTATCTTCACAAAATAAAATTGAAAACCAAATAGTAATATAAATATGATCCATATATACAATATCTATATACAAAACCAACAAAAAGAAAAAAAAAACGGCAACCAAATATTAACTTAAGAGAGAAATCTATAATAAATGTTTGGTACGATGCTATTGAAACAAATGTATCTGTGACTATTTATATCCAGATTTAAAATTTTTAATCCGTTTACTACCAGTAGAGGTGGATATCATTATTTTATCAAAAATTTGAATCGGGTATTTCATTCTCCGTCAGTTTATCCAATGAACAACTAAAAATATGCTTAGAGAAATACTACTACTACCTCTGTTCCAAAATTAAATATATAATTTGATTTTTAAAATTAAATGTTGATATATTAAATTTAAATTTATATAATTCATAAAAATTTAAAATAAAATAAAAATTATAATTAGTAATTTTTATTATATACTATACATTTATAATAATTATATTAACTAAAATTAAATAAATTCACATCAATTTAAATTTAATATATCATCATTTAATTTTAAAAATCAAATTATATCTTTAATTTTAAAATAAAAAATATAATAAATTAAATTATATCTCTAATTTTATAAAATATATATATAACAAACATTTGTTATCAATCTCTCTCCTTTAACTTTATAATACCTCTGTGGTGCTCATTTTTGCAGGCTTCTGATCAAATTCTTGGAAAAGACTATTTTGGTTTCACAGGTATTCTGCCGGAATTTTTACAGGGGATGAGCATGTAAATATATATAGTTATCATGTATTCATCCAGGCAAATAATTATGGACACGTTACACATGTCGTGGCGGACTCCGGTTTAAGAATGCGAAGCTAGTGGACACGTGTCAAGTACATATACAAGTCGAGTCATCCGCTTATTATAGCCACCCATTAGCCAGCATAGTCGCTTAAAAAAAGTGATTAATAATTTTAATTATTATTTATACTTAACAAAAAATATTTAAACTAGTGAAAAGAAAAAAAATATTTAGTATAAAAGTAATCACTTATCACGAATTTTAAGTTTAAATTATTAAAATGAAACATTTTAAGAGGGATAATAGACCGAATTGTTAAAATAAATTAATAATATATTTAGTCACTTATTTTTTTTATCAACTCTAAATTGATGTTTTTAATTATTTCAATAAAATTTATTAAAAATAATTATAAAAAACTAATTATTAAATATTTTTTATTTATTAAAATTAATTATAAACAATTTCAAACATCTTTTAAAGCCACTGAACTCTCCGATTATTAAATCTCTACGTAAGAGCTTACATCATAGTTTTAACATGTAAGTGCTTACGTCATAGACAAATAATTAGGAGAATCAATTTCGCTTTTAATATCTTTGCCAGCTTTAAGCTTGTCGACCACTTTGTCGTCTACTTGTTAGCTGTCTTCTTTTAAAAACTGTTGAAAGGATAATTCCTATTTATGAAATAAATGGACCAATAAGATTGTTAGATTTTAATATTTTAAAATATAAAGAAAATTATAATTATTTGGAATTAGTTTGGATGTAAATTGCATTAAGACCTTTAATTCTTGAAGGATTAAATACCTATGTTATGCTTGCATTAAAAGATATTAGGCATAATAAATTTATTAATTCCTTATTAGGAGTTATTGAAATAAGTCTCAGTAATAGACCGATTTATTTTAACTGCTTTCTTTTATTTGAAGTGTCTCTTGCAGATAAACATTTTTTAGATATTTTGACAATTAATATGGAAACTAATGGTTATGATATAAAATTTGGTGTTGAAAATATTATAACTCTAGTTTATAGTTTTTTTTTAATAAAGTATTAAATACTTTAACACCTAAAGCTAAAAAAAATTCTGCTAAAGGAAAAACAAATATTTTAGAAATAGATATAAAAAAATCTTTTATTACTGTTTCCAGAACAATTACCTGGTCAAAAGTAAATCTTTCTAATCATTGGGCTTTACAGGGTATATCTATCCTTGAATCCTCTAATATTCAAAATAGAAATATTGATTAAATAATAGAAACTCACGAAGGAGATGTTGTTGTTCAATTTGATCAGTTTGTTAGATTTCATATTACTGATTTTAATAAATCTGGATCTATAGGCAGTCGTGCTTCTACATTTTTTGTCCTTAAGGATAAAGATAGTGTGATTGGAGCACAAGATTCTGCGAATAATATCCCGCATGCACTTTATAAGAGGAGATCAGTTAAATCTCATACTCCCACTCCTTCTGAAATTAATTTTGATTTTGATAGTAGTGTTAGGATTATATTAATATAATATCTAATATATAAGAGTCTTCAAATAAATTATATTCCATTCTTATATAATATCAGCAGTAAAACTAGATCTATAATCATTAATAAAATTTTCTTCAGATAAAATATCCATTATAGTCGGTCTAGGATAATAATATCTCCCATAAGAAATTTTATTTTTAAAATGAGTTTTTTTTATATCAAAATTAACTTTATTAAGTTCAAAATTATTCAAAGGTTCAACCAAATTATTATTTTCATTATTTAATTGTTGAAAATGATTTGAAATATCTTCTATATTAGAAAACTCATTTTCACTATAGGTGATTTTATCTATAACATAAATTTTTTGTGAAGTAGAAGCCTGTGACGACCCCAAATCCGGGTTCCTTTAACCCTAGACTCGGTACGTCACGATACATCATCTTCATACACGTTCTATAATTAATGCGGAATATATAAACATAAATTGTTTATTCTACAACATTTCCCAAGGTTTCTAACCTTAACTTACATATATACCTTTAGATTCATAAAAAGGTTTACAAAATTACTTACATCATATAACAATTTAGTTATAATGAATAACACTATAATCTTGTCTTTTGCTTCTGTCTCCGTCTCTCCTCGGACATTCGTATTATTCTGAAATTTGTTATCATGATATAGCAAGAGTGAGCAACGACTTTGCTCAGCAAGTTTAAATACAATAACGATATATCATGATTGAAAGAAAGAACAAGCTTTCGGATTTTCAACAATATAATAATTGTGAAAGAGTACGAATCATAATTTCAATAATTGAATGACTGAATCAAGTAATGTTGAGTGTCAATAATGACCATGAACAATTTTAACTGAACCTTATGGTAATGAAGGTGATCAGCCTTTCATACCTGATGAACACATGCAACAAGCACTATGTGCGAATCAACAATTTAAAGATGTGGAATAATTATACAAAATTAAACCATAGCATGCTTGAAACGTAATAACTTGAATTTGAGTTAGGGACTTGAACAATAAAATAATATATCCTGCTCGAATATAAATTGAGTAGGGTTTAGGAAACTTGCCTGTTTGCTCAGCTACAATTAATGTCTAGCTTTAACTAACTGGCTTTAAAAGACCTAACATCAATAAAGTTGGTCTAATAATTAATACGACGTATTTGCACAACTATACGCTTACTAAGGAACTTATCTACCACATAAGTACTAACACATGATATACATCAGTCAAAACAATATTATTAACCTTATAGACCCTCAATCATATTAGGTTAATAATTTAATAAGTTAGAAAATAATTTTCTCAAGTGTTAAACACTTATTAAACTATTAAACAATTTGTTATAATTGTTTAAACAAAAGAGTTAAAAGACATATTCTTTATTTCATTAAGTTTAATTTCATTTAATTACTATTTATCATTAATTAAATAGTAAGTAATTAACTACCTTTAGTTATTATTTAATAATAAATAATAACTTACTAGATTTATTTATTATTTAAAATTAATCAAATAATAAATAATTGTATTATATTAAAAATAATCAAATATCTTTAGTTATTATTTAATAATAAATAATAACTAATTAACTAGATTCATTTATTATTTAAAGTTAATTAAATAATAAATAATAAAATTATATAATAAATACTCCACTATCATTAGTTATTATATACATAATAACTAACTAAATTTATTTATTATTTAAAGTTAATCAAATAATAAATAATTAAATACTCATTCTTAGTTGTCTTTAATTATTATTTAATAGTAATTAAATAATAATTAATTAAATTATCATCCTTGTTTATTATTTAATGTTAATTAAATAATAAATAATTAATTTAATCATAAATTCATAAGGTATAATATTAAACTAACTAGATTAATATTTAACATTTAAATATTAATACTAAATACTTATTATATTTGAAAAATATAATATTAAACTAACTAGATTAATATTTACAACATTTAAATATTAATCCTAAATACTTATTATATTTGAAAATATAATATTAAACTAACTAGATTAATATTTAACATTTAAATATTAATACTAAATACTTATTATATTTGAAAAATATAATATTAAACTAACTAGATTAATATTTACAACATTTAAATATTAATCCTAAATACTTATTATATTTGAAAAATATAATATTAAACTAACTAGATTAATATTTACAACATTTAAATATTAATCCTAAATACTTATTATATTTGAAAAATATAATATTAAACTAACTAGATTAATATTTACAACATTTAAATATTAATCCTAAATACTTATTATATTTGAAAAATATAATATTAAATACCTAAATATCATTTTTGTATTATTAATATTTTTGTTAAAATTTTAAATTAATTTTTAAACATTTAAATTAATTTAAATTATCCAGAATGGCAAAATCGTAAATAAACTGAAAAACCGGACCGATGGCAGTTTCGTAATTAAACAGAAAACCGAACGGAGGGGCAGTATCGTAATTTCAGCCAGAAATTTATTACCGCGCATTGCGCGCTTAGAAAAAAATAACGGGCCCAAAACGGTGCCGTTTTGAATATCAGCCGAACGGCTTCCGCGCGAGTTACACTTTACACTCCAAAACGACGTCGTTTTTGCTCCGCGCATTCCGTAAAACCGCTGCCGCGCATTGCGCGGCCAGCCCCCCCCCCCCCCCCCCCCCCTTTTTTTTTTTTTTCCAATAGCAGAACGTGAACAGTACTTTTTAATACCAACTTAATAAAATTTATACCTTCAAATAAACTCTTAATCTCTCAATAAAAATCCAGGAAAATACCAATAACTTAACAACAATTTATGACATGAAAATATAATTTTTCATGATTTAATATTAAAATTTTTTATAAAATTTTTTACATCACATAAACTACCACCAATCATAACTTTTTGTGTATAACTCCATTTTGAGTGATTCAAACTTTGTTTTTCTCATGATTTAATGTTCTATAATATTATAACATTAAATCTAAGTTTTATAAAAATATTTTTGGACATAAATTCCAAAACTTATTTACACACTATTAAATACATATTTTAGCATATAAAATATACCAAAATACAAACCAAGCATATTAAACTCAAGCATGGCATAAATATTACTAATACACATGACTAACTATATTAGCATATTTATACCAACATGATGGTTTAATTAATTTAAAACAAAGGTAGATTTAAAATAACCATTACCTCATTCTAATGGCTATCTTCATTTTTCTTCCAAAATGGGTTGTGCAACTTGAAGATATGCACCAAGATCTCCTTCTCTACCTTCTCCATGCTCTCAAATATTTTCTTACCCAAGCTATTTCTCTCAACTCTCTCTAACTTGAAAAGTGGAAGAAGAAGAAATGACTACAAAAATTTCCAAAATTGTAAGTATACTCTTACAAAATATTAGATACACATATGTATCTATTAATCTAGACCATCATGCACCTATATTGGATACTTGCACAAGAAATGGCTTAAGGACTAAAGTTGGTGAAAAGAGGGATGGTCCATGAACAAAAAAAACCATACAAGCAACCTAATTTATTAAATAATTAAAAATAAAATAAAGAAACCATCAATTTACTCTTTCTTATCCCTCCTTGCCGGCAATACATAGAATTGTCCCAAAAAGAATGTCACATATGCTTACTTTTATTAAATAATAGTTTAATTAAGTATTTTTCAAGTGGGCCAATCATTGGGCTTTAATTTAAAATACCAATTGGGCTTCTATTAAATTGTTTGGGCTACTAAATTGTCAAATTATATTATTCTCCACTTGGGCTACTAATTGACCCATGTTGGGCTAATTTAATAATTTACACATTAATTATTCAATCCATGATTAAATAAATAATTAGATTGAATAAATAATTAAATATTCTAACCCATAAGTATTAAATTACTAAATGGACTAATAATATTATTAATAATATTTTACATTATTTACATTAATTAATTATCATATTAATTAATTTATAAAATTTAATTCACTCATTATATTCAATTTAATTGAATATTTAATTAATGACAACTTGTCAATTATTTTGATATTAAAACTTTAGAGTGTGTTTGCTAAGAATAATATATATAATCTATATATATTATTTATACACATTACCTTACCTCGAAAATAATTTCACAATAAATTATGAAATTAAAATAAATACAATATATAATTTAATATATATTATTTAGGCCACAAATTAAATTATTTAATACATTTACATTAAATAATTCATTTATCATCAATTATGGAAATAATTCCATTTACCCGAAAATACATTGAAATAATAATATATTTACTCAATTTCTTATTTAAATAATTTATTTAATTATTTAATGAATATTACACAAATAATTGTATAATTAAATTTCTCACTCTCATAAATCATTTAAAATGATTTATTTAATTATAGAATATATTCATTGAATATATTCAATTACTATTTAAAATTACTTAATTAATTTAATCCCTTTATATATATGTACATATATATGAAATTAAATGTTGTACATATATGCAATTACTAATCTCCCTTAATTAATTCAACTACTTTATATAATTTATAATTATATAAATTACATAATTATTCCTCACAAATAATTTATCAACAATTTGCATAATTGTTGATTAATGAATAAATTAATTCCACAATAAACCTTTTAATTCAATTCGGATTAATTTAATATTAATCTATCTATTTATCACAATTTAATTAACCATTAAATTATGTTACTAAATGTGCACGCATATATATATTCATATAAATACATATTTAATTTACACGCAACCACGTCGCTTAATTACATAACTCCACTAATTAATTCTCTTAATTTAATTAGACTTGCTGTTAGTCAAGTTTATTGAATTATCACTTTACTTGCTAACTTATCAAAAATTTTGATATCATCATATCTAAGTTAGTCCGTTAAATTTAATTTGGACCTCTATTTATCTATCACTACTAGGTTATCAAACTCCAACCTTTATTAAATATTAAATATTTTATTTCTAATTCATTTAAATATCCGGGATATTACATTCACCCCTTCTTCTAAAAATTTCGTCCCCGAAATTATCTCATACACATTTCTACCAATTTTCATCTCTGAGTATAACTCTTTACTCATCAAATTCTATGACCACCCTTTTCTAGGAAGTTCATACTTCTAAACTCATAATTCCAGAACAATGGAATATCTTGCAGAAGAATAAATTGAAAATCAATATCTTACAGAAGGATAATTTGAAACTCAAAATATTCATTAAAACTTTCATAATATGCTGAGGGGTCATCAAGACTGTGAACATGGAATTAACTGAATTCCGAATAAATAGTATTTATCCCTGTAAATACTTATAAACAGAGTGTTTATCAATCACAAAGACTGAAAACATTCCATAGGTGTACGCTAGGTGATCAGCCTATCGTACTTCTGCGTTGTGCACAACGACTTCTCACGGGGTCGAACTCTTTGGATTTACCAACCCATATCAGCATGCCACCACTGTTGGGCGCCCCCTCGCGGGTTCTTTATTCATGGCTCTGACATATCCCCCATTACGGGGTTGTTCACCTCAGACTTACTACAAAATTCCGCTCCAGCATAAGTTGGATTGGAAAATAAAACTTGAGTCATTTCTGACCAAAAGTGTCCAGTCAAAATAAATGACATAGACTCACATCATTGAACTGTTCGTATATTACGATTCAAAAAAAATCATTTCAGATTAGTTAAAGTAACAAAAATTCATTTATAGGACTTCATGATACCGCACCGTTGCAACAGTGCGTTGAGGATTCCATCTTTTTCATCTCTGCACCATGGCTTTAATGGCGTGTGATGATTTTATAAATACATTTTGATATTTTCAAATCAATTTGTCTTGCCGAAACAATTAGCATAGACTCTTCTTTAAACGTTTCAAAATACTAAAAATCATTTTGACTTTGTCATATTACATCATACCATAGTGGGCTTAAAAATACATCCAACACTAGGTTACTCTGCATTGATGACTCCATCGGTTATCATCTCTGCACTAAATGCATTAATGATTTCAAAAATACATTTGTCTTTTCAAAAGCACAAAAGTGCGAATTTGGCACGATTTTTAAGAATTTCAAAGTCTAGCATAGCTAGAAGATTTGGAATATCCTAAAACATCAAAACACCTCAAATTTTTCCTCCACATTCTTTTCCAGCTTAATAACTATATCTATTATAGCCTTAACTTGACTACTTAACTCTATCCATACTTACTGTTCATCAAACTTACCACATATTTGGGCTCAGCAACTTACCACAATCATATGGTTTGAGGAACTTGTCCTAGTCAGGCCAAAGTCGCCCATTCGCTGAGGGGTTCCACCACATAACTATGAGTCACGAACTTTCCATGCGTGTCGGTTCTCAGAACACGAACTTAACTTAACATCCTCTACCTATTCATTATACATGAGAAAAGAATCACCTTCTCAACATACATATAGTGAATAGTGCGACACCAGGTTTCAGTTGATTATCATTATAGGAAGCCAAGTGGTCGTCAAACCAAACACAATCTCCTGCCCATACAAGAAATTGGTCAACTCAGCCACTAATCAATATAGGAAGTTAAGCGATCGTTAAACCAAGAACAAATCCCCTGCCCATACAAAGGACTGTTCAACTCAACCACTGTATCAATATAGAAAGCTAAGCGGTTCTAAAACCAAGCACCAATTCCCCGCCCATACAAGGAATTGTACAACTCAGCCACTAATATGAGTCCTCAATTAAAAACCTACAAACCTCTAACTTTTCTTAACTTGCTATGAATGTTATCAATTCATACCTTATCACACTCAACACTTCAAGAGTCCATTTATTACTATTTCAGTATCTTCATTGTTATAGCACCATGCTATCAACACAACCTCTTAATCATTTAACAGACCATTTGTCATTTCATGATTTTACTATGATCATCGTGATCTTATAACACAATTGATTTCACTGTACTATTTCTCCTTTATTCTAGGATCGTTTAATTCTATCATCTTATCATTCATCTCTGATCATTTTACTGTACGATCCTTCTCTTTTTAAATTCTTGAATCAAGTGTTCCCTGATTCTTATTCCATTTATTTGGATTACACTCATTGAAGATCCTTCTTTGAATCTTTTCATATATCTATATATCTATATAGATTTATTTCCTACTTTATGAACTATATATGTTCATTTCTAAACTCTATCTGAGTTTATCCTTTCACTGTCTTCATTACCTTTCCATGATTATAGCCTAAGGTACTACTACCTAAGAACTATAACCTATCGGCTCTGATACCAACCTGTGACGACCCCAAATCCGGGTTCCTTTAACCCTAGACTCGGTACGTCACGATACATCATCTTCATACACGTTCTATAATTAATGCGGAATATATAAACATAAATTGTTTATTCTACAACATTTCCCAAGGTTTCTAACCTTAACTTACATATATACCTTTAGATTCATAAAAAGGTTTACAAAATTACTTACATCATATAACAATTTAGTTATAATGAATAACACTATAATCTTGTCTTTTGCTTCTGTCTCCGTCTCTCCTCGGACATTCGTATTATTCTGAAATTTGTTATCATGATATAGCAAGAGTGAGCAACGACTTTGCTCAGCAAGTTTAAATACAATAACGATATATCATGATTGAAAGAAAGAACAAGCTTTCGGATTTTCAACAATATAATAATTGTGAAAGAGTACGAATCATAATTTCAATAATTGAATGACTGAATCAAGTAATGTTGAGTGTCAATAATGACCATGAACAATTTTAACTGAACCTTATGGTAATGAAGGTGATCAGCCTTTCATACCTGATGAACACATGCAACAAGCACTATGTGCGAATCAACAATTTAAAGATGTGGAATAATTATACAAAATTAAACCATAGCATGCTTGAAACGTAATAACTTGAATTTGAGTTAGGGACTTGAACAATAAAATAATATATCCTGCTCGAATATAAATTGAGTAGGGTTTAGGAAACTTGCCTGTTTGCTCAGCTACAATTAATGTCTAGCTTTAACTAACTGGCTTTGAAAGACCTAACATCAATAAAGTTGGTCTAATAATTAATACGACGTATTTGCACAACTATACGCTTACTAAGGAACTTATCTACCACATAAGTACTAACACATGATATACATCAGTCAAAACAATATTATTAACCTTATAGACCCTCAATCATATTAGGTTAATAATTTAATAAGTTAGAAAATAATTTTCTCAAGTGTTAAACACTTATTAAACTATTAAACAATTTGTTATAATTGTTTAAACAAAAGAGTTAAAAGACATATTCTTTATTTCATTAAGTCTAATTTCATTTAATTACTATTTATCATTAATTAAATAGTAAGTAATTAACTACCTTTAGTTATTATTTAATAATAAATAATAACTTACTAGATTTATTTATTATTTAAAATTAATCAAATAATAAATAATTGTATTATATTAAAAATAATCAAATATCTTTAGTTATTATTTAATAATAAATAATAACTAATTAACTAGATTCATTTATTATTTAAAGTTAATTAAATAATAAATAATAAAATTATATAATAAATACTCCACTATCATTAGTTATTATATACATAATAACTAACTAAATTTATTTATTATTTAAAGTTAATCAAATAATAAATAATTAAATACTCATTCTTAGTTGTCTTTAATTATTATTTAATAGTAATTAAATAATAATTAATTAAATTATCATCCTTGTTTATTATTTAATGTTAATTAAATAATAAATAATTAATTTAATCATAAATTCATAAGGTATAATATTAAACTAACTAGATTAATATTTAACATTTAAATATTAATACTAAATACTTATTATATTTGAAAAATATAATATTAAACTAACTAGATTAATATTTACAACATTTAAATATTAATCCTAAATACTTATTATATTTGAAAATATAATATTAAACTAACTAGATTAATATTTAACATTTAAATATTAATACTAAATACTTATTATATTTGAAAAATATAATATTAAACTAACTAGATTAATATTTACAACATTTAAATATTAATCCTAAATACTTATTATATTTGAAAAATATAATATTAAACTAACTAGATTAATATTTACAACATTTAAATATTAATCCTAAATACTTATTATATTTGAAAAATATAATATTAAACTAACTAGATTAATATTTACAACATTTAAATATTAATCCTAAATACTTATTATATTTGAAAAATATAATATTAAATACCTAAATATCATTTTTGTATTATTAATATTTTTGTTAAAATTTTAAATTAATTTTTAAACATTTAAATTAATTTAAATTATCCAGAATGGCAAAATCGTAAATAAACTGAAAAACCGGACCGATGGCAGTTTCGTAATTAAACAGAAAACCGAACGGAGGGGCAGTATCGTAATTTCAGCCAGAAATTTATTACCGCGCATTGCGCGCTTAGAAAAAAATAACGGGCCCAAAACGGTGCCGTTTTGAATATCAGCCGAACGGCTTCCGCGCGAGTTACACTTTACACTCCAAAACGACGTCGTTTTTGCTCCGCGCATTCCGTAAAACCGCTGCCGCGCATTGCGCGGCCAGCCCCCCCCCCCCCCTTTTTTTTTTTTTCCAATAGCAGAACGTGAACAGTACTTTTTAATACCAACTTAATAAAATTTATACCTTCAAATAAACTCTTAATCTCTCAATAAAAATCCAGGAAAATACCAATAACTTAACAACAATTTATGACATGAAAATATAATTTTTCATGATTTAATATTAAAATTTTTTATAAAATTTTTTACATCACATAAACTACCACCAATCATAACTTTTTGTGTATAACTCCATTTTGAGTGATTCAAACTTTGTTTTTCTCATGATTTAATGTTCTATAATATTATAACATTAAATCTAAGTTTTATAAAAATATTTTTGGACATAAATTCCAAAACTTATTTACACACTATTAAATACATATTTTAGCATATAAAATATACCAAAATACAAACCAAGCATATTAAACTCAAGCATGGCATAAATATTACTAATACACATGACTAACTATATTAGCATATTTATACCAACATGATGGTTCAATTAATTTAAAACAAAGGTAGATTTAAAATAACCATTACCTCATTCTAATGGCTATCTTCATTTTTCTTCCAAAATGGGTTGTGCAACTTGAAGATATGCACCAAGATCTCCTTCTCTACCTTCTCCATGCTCTCAAATATTTTCTTACCCAAGCTATTTCTCTCAACTCTCTCTAACTTGAAAAGTGGAAGAAGAAGAAATGACTACAAAAATTTCCAAAATTGTAAGTATACTCTTACAAAATATTAGATACACATATGTATCTATTAATCTAGACCATCATGCACCTATATTGGATACTTGCACAAGAAATGGCTTAAGGACTAAAGTTGGTGAAAAGAGGGATGGTCCATGAACAAAAAAAACCATACAAGCAACCTAATTTATTAAATAATTAAAAATAAAATAAAGAAACCATCAATTTACTCTTTCTTATCCCTCCTTGCCGGCAATACATAGAATTGTCCCAAAAAGAATGTCACATATGCTTACTTTTATTAAATAATAGTTTAATTAAGTATTTTTCAAGTGGGCCAATCATTGGGCTTTAATTTAAAATACCAATTGGGCTTCTATTAAATTGTTTGGGCTACTAAATTGTCAAATTATATTATTCTCCACTTGGGCTACTAATTGACCCATGTTGGGCTAATTTAATAATTTACACATTAATTATTCAATCCATGATTAAATAAATAATTAGATTGAATAAATAATTAAATATTCTAACCCATAAGTATTAAATTACTAAATGGACTAATAATATTATTAATAATATTTTACATTATTTACATTAATTAATTATCATATTAATTAATTTATAAAATTTAATTCACTCATTATATTCAATTTAATTGAATATTTAATTAATGACAACTTGTCAATTATTTTGATATTAAAACTTTAGAGTGTGTTTGCTAAGAATAATATATATAATCTATATATATTATTTATACACATTACCTTACCTCGAAAATAATTTCACAATAAATTATGAAATTAAAATAAATACAATATATAATTTAATATATATTATTTAGGCCACAAATTAAATTATTTAATACATTTACATTAAATAATTCATTTATCATCAATTATGGAAATAATTCCATTTACCCGAAAATACATTGAAATAATAATATATTTACTCAATTTCTTATTTAAATAATTTATTTAATTATTTAATGAATATTACACAAATAATTGTATAATTAAATTTCTCACTCTCATAAATCATTTAAAATGATTTATTTAATTATAGAATATATTCATTGAATATATTCAATTACTATTTAAAATTACTTAATTAATTTAATCCCTTTATATATATGTACATATATATGAAATTAAATGTTGTACATATATGCAATTACTAATCTCCCTTAATTAATTCAACTACTTTATATAATTTATAATTATATAAATTACATAATTATTCCTCACAAATAATTTATCAACAATTTGCATAATTGTTGATTAATGAATAAATTAATTCCACAATAAACCTTTTAATTCAATTCGGATTAATTTAATATTAATCTATCTATTTATCACAATTTAATTAACCATTAAATTATGTTACTAAATGTGCACGCATATATATATTCATATAAATACATATTTAATTTACACGCAACCACGTCGCTTAATTACATAACTCCACTAATTAATTCTCTTAATTTAATTAGACTTGCTGTTAGTCAAGTTTATTGAATTATCACTTTACTTGCTAACTTATCAAAAATTTTGATATCATCATATCTAAGTTAGTCCGTTAAATTTAATTTGGACCTCTATTTATCTATCACTACTAGGTTATCAAACTCCAACCTTTATTAAATATTAAATATTTTATTTCTAATTCATTTAAATATCCGGGATATTACAAAGCCTTATTATTCTTTAAATCTATAAGTCGATTAGCAAGTTTTTCAAGAAATTCATCTTCTCTTTTATTATTTAAAGTAAATTTAGTTTCAATCGATGGTTTAATATTAACCAGATAAATAACTTCTTTTAAGAATTATTTAAAGTCACATAATTTCTTTTTGCAAAATCAATCTCAATTTTATCCACTTTATCTTCAATTTATGAAGAAAAAATAAATTGGTATGATTGGAAGTTTCTATAAAACTTGAGAAACTGAAAATGGAAAAAATATTACTTATATCCATCCTCTTGTTGAAGCATCTTTAAAATTAAAAATAATCCAAGAGATGTTTTAGAGGCAACAGTTTTTGTAAGACCAATTTTTGTAAAATCAATTGTAGTAAGTGATAAGCTTGATTTTAATAAAATCGTGTCCTGTAACAGGGAGATTTTTATAATGATCACGAATTTCATTAAACATTGTAATTATAATTATTATATAATTAGCAATGAATTAAAAATTTTGTACTAATTAATTGTTCATTAGATAATTAAATAGATATACTAGTGTATGTGTATATTTATTTAAAGCAATGAAGCAAGATGTTATAATTAACTAAAACAAATCTAATTGGATTATATTTTAAATCCAAATGAGTTTTTAAACTAGGTCAATTAAATTTACCTAGTAGCTCAAGTAATTAAATTAAACCTTAGTCCATGCAATTAATTAAACAAGCCCAATGCTTATTTTAATTAAAGGTAGCATAGTTATTTAAATGCTAGCCCAATGTATTAATTAAATTGAGCCCAAACCAATTAAATAGTTGAACCCAATATATTTAATTCTAGAGTCCAAAGTGGAGCCCAATAGGAAGTCAAAATTGGTCAAAATTGCTACATATATGAATATACATATATAGATGTATATATGTATAATTAAAGTAGGAAAATTAAAGAAAAAATGACTTGGAAAATGCCATTTTGCTGAGATTTGAAAGGGGGCCCACATGGGTTGCTTGATTATCATGTTGCTTCTAATTTACACTATGACAAGGTTAGCCAACAACCCTAGTCAATCACCTAGTCAATTACAATGTCCATCCATGCAATGTAAGCCAGATTAAGCTCTAAATTCACTAACATTGGTGAATTAAGAGAGCTAATGGATGATTAGCAATTGGCTATAAATAAGATGCTCCACACTTGTGCCAAGCTTGTTGGTTCATTTGCTAGAACATAAGAGAGAAAAGAGAGAGCATTTCCTAGAGAAATGGAAAATACACTTGGGGGTTGTGTGAAAAAGCTAGAGGAAGGTCTTTGTGAATGTCCACAAGCTTCACTACATACTTTGGTAGGAGAAGAAGAAGTGCCTTCAAGACCACAAGGTTTAAAAGTGCTCTAACTTCTCTTTATTTCATTTTTATGGTCTAGAACGATTTTGAACGGTTAAAATCTATTTTTAACTGATCAAAACTCGTTTTGATGTGCTAGAAGTATTCAACTATGTAATATATGTATATTCATAGTATGATGTGTTTATATCATGTTTTGGTATGTGTGTATTGCATAAAAATGGACGAAAAGCTTTTATTCAACCTTACTGGTAAAACCTTAAATGTATATGTGATTGTTAATGTGTAGTTTGAAATATACAAGTTGACAAATAATTTCTATGGCTAGAAAGTTATATATGATAAACATATGATGTATGTGGAGTCATAAAACATGATGGTCTAGCAAATAATGTTTGTAGCATCATGTTTGAAACAATCGAATTAAGGATTTATGAAACTAGTTTTTATTCTGTCCTTGTAAGTGATTTTACACCTATTTCTGTTTGAAATTTGGATTTGTGATCTAAATAGAAATTGTAGCTCATGAAATTCTAATGAATTTAGGCTCAAGAATCACCCCAAAATATTTTCGTATGACAAAGTTATGACCAAATTGGTAAAGGAGGTTTGGGCAGTCCACAAATTAGGGTTTTCAAAATTTTGTACTACCACCGCAGCGGCAGAAACCACCGCTGCAGCGGTCAAACATTCTGCCAGAAACGTGTTTTTGATGTCCGGGTCGGGTCGGTCCGGGTAAAGTTTTCTTAGAAAATTTAAGTCGAAATAAATGTAAAATGAGTGTATTTGTGTAATAAACAAATATATGGAGTTTATTGGTAACTAATTGATAACTAAATATTTAAATTAAAGCATAAGGTTAACACAAATACAAAGTTAACTGTTGGTATTGTTTGAAATAAAATATTATTAAGTGTTGAATAATATTATTATGTAATTAAAAGGTTGTTAAATGATTAATAATATTTGTGGAGGATTTAGATATTATTACATGATTAATAATATTAGATAATAAATAAAATATTATTAAATAATTAATAATATTAATAAGATAATAAAATATTATTAAATAATTAATAATATTAGATAATAAATAAAATATTATTAAATAATTAATAATATTAATAAGATAATAAAATATTATTAAATAATTAATAATATTAGATAATGAATAAAATATTATTAAATAATTAATAATATTAATAAGGTAATAAAATATTATTAAATGATTAATAATATTAGATAATAAATAAAATATTATTAAATGATTAGTAATAATAAATAAAATATTATTAAATGATTAATAATATTAGATAATGAATTAAATATTATTAAATTATTAATAATATTAGGAGATTAATAAAATATTATTAAATGATTAATAATATTAGGAGATTAATAAAGTATTATTAAATTATTAATAATATTATAAGATTAATAAAATATTATTAAATGATTAATAATATTAATAAGATAGTAAGATATTATTAAATGATATTAGAAGAATAATAAAATATTATTAAATGATTAATAATATTAAGTGACTAATAAAATATTGTTAAATGATTAATAATATTGCAAGACTAATAAAATATTATTAAATTGTTAATAATATTAGATAATTGTTTGAACTATATTAAATAGTTAATATAAGTTCTTTGTGTATGAAATATTATCAAGTAATGATAATATTTTCTAAGTGTTTAAATACCTGTAATTAATGAATTATATGGTTCGCAAGAGTTATAAAGGTCATTATACTTACAAGTATATGATACTAATTTAAGATTAAACCGATTTAATTGTTAGGTCCGTTCAAGGTTTGTTAAATTAAATTGGTTAGCCGTAGACAACGAACGAGGCAAGTTTCTTCTTAACCCTAACTTGTATTTATTGTTGCAAGTATTCTTCAACCTTATTTACATTGAGAAATTTAATTATTGTTGAGCAAATATCTACACTCGTAGTTATTTGACAAACTTTTGAGTAAATTAATTATTAAAAATTACTTCACATCATTATTGTATTGTATTCGCACATAGTGCCTTTGCAAATGTTATAGTTCATTAATTTACGAACTGTTTAAGAATGTCTAAGCTAATTGTTTCGGCTAGACAAATGCATGTTTAAATTCATCTAATTGAATATTTTAAAAGCTTATCCAAACCATTGGCTGGTGCAGATTCTTATAGTAAGACTGAGAAAGAACAACCCTAGTTAAAGGGGATTTTTATATTGTCGGGTAACTGAATTTGCGTAAGAAAACTTAATGTTATGCATATACATATGACATAAGAGGACTAATTCCCTCGAGTGTCCCGTTATTTTTAACAAGGTGTCAGACATTGTATGTCGGTTCTACCTTAGTAACAGTTCATGGTCATTAAAGACCACTCAGTAGTAAAGAGTCAATCCATTCTTATATTGAACTTTGATTCTTGATATCTTTCACAATTGTTATTGTTGAAAACCTTGAAGTTATTTCTCTTCATCATGATATATCTTATGTTGTTGTTTATAAACTTGTTGAGCCATTTAGTTGCTCATTCTTGCTATATCATGACTATATTTCAGCTAAGCCCGAATGTTCTAAACCAGACAAAGGCAAGGGGAAAGCAAATGCGTATATTAGTAGATGCATGCTAGATTTAAATTACTCTTATGTAATTCCTTCGTAAATCTTTTGTATTTCTCTTAAGATATGTAATGTTACGATTAAGGTTAAACGACCTTGGGAAGTGTAACATTTTTTATAAGGAACTTTTTGTAATATTCCGCGAAGTTTAAATGCAATATATGTATTTAATTGTTAGTAAGTATTGTACAGTGAGAACCAAACCCGAGGTTAAAGAACCCGGATTTGGGGTCGTTACAGGTTGGTATCAGAGCTGTAGGTTAGAAACGTTAGGATTGCGAAACCTAAGTTATAATCTTAGTACTAAAATCTTATTGAGTGCGCTAGAAGATGAATCGAGGAGATTCATCATGTAGTGTATTTTTGGAGATGGATTGAGAAAATTCATCGAGCCGAGATGTACATGATAAAATATCATTTCATTTCATCAATGAATATATTTTATTGCTGTTCTAACATGTGTTATTTTTTTTTTATGATATGGGATGACGAAGATTGGACAGTCTAGTAATGCTGTGGAGGAGGTGATCTACACGGATATCCATATGGATACCGTACAGCCGCTGGTGGCTACACCTATCGAAGAGCCTGAGTCAGATCCAGAGGAGGGAGACCGCGAGGAGCCCGTCTGGGGCGGAGTGATGAGGCCATACAGTGAGGATGAGGTCGAGGAGTCTGAGGAGTCAGAGGATGAGGAGCCAGCAGAGTACGGTGATGGCATGGGCACTACTGCCAATGACATCATCGATACACTGACTATGGCGAACGACGAGCTGGAGGAGAGGGTTCAACACCTGGAGGAGCAGAACTAGATTCATCAGCAGACTAAGGATCAGTATAGGGACACAGCTTACATGTTCTCTGGCGAGAACATAGAGCTGAAAGCGAGGATGGCCGAGATGGAGGCCAAATTAGTAGCAACTGAGCTGAAGATTCAGCATTCACAGGCAGAGAGGGAGGCCATGAGAGGCCAGTTACAACAGGCAGTGGATGCGAGGATTGATATGGGGATCCAGAGGGATGCAGCTTACGGGCAGATGCTAGAGCTGGAGGATGATGTCAGAGATAAGAGGGTGAAGATAGACAGACTCAGTTATGTCTATTACTCATCCTTTGGTAGATTTCAGAGTAGGATGCACTATTACCCAACTGAGGAGGGCCATACCATGCACATCATCAGCAGGGGTGTGGTGAGGGCTATTGGAGATGAGGAGTACGACGATGCGGTTAGTCGAGGGATGCACCGTTAGTTGTATTAGTTTGATTTATGTTGTATGTACATAGATGCAGTAGAAACCCAACTTTTGTTTTGATAGAGGGTTAGTATGTTGTAAATCCCAACTCTATGAAGTTGTGAGATATGTTTATGTTAGATCCCATCTTTTGTTGTATTACCGGGGTTAGTAGCGTTTATAGCAATATACTTATGATGTAAAAGTGCTATGCACTAGGGTTTTAACATATGAATATAAATGCATTTCCGTTTATGTTTATATGTGTCGAGATGATTAATTGTACTTTAATTTAAATTGATTAAGCTACAAAACATAAGTGAAAAGATGAAACAACTTTAAAAATTAAATTTTCTTTATACAAAAAATGCTACCACAAAGAAGAAATCAACAACTACCCCACCACCACCAGAAGAGTCGGTTAATGCAGGAGGGGTACCACCAAACCTAGTACAAGAATTTGTGAAAATTCTTATGGGAGCATTCCACGGACGAAATGCTAATGCCACTGAAGCCACAAACCCTGCCGCTCCACTAGCAAGCTTTAAAGACTTTAAACTGATAGGACCACCTGAATTCCGAGGAACCAAGGATCCTATAGAAGCATAAACCTGGATAGAGGATATGGAAAAGGTCTTCGAGGTCGCACGTGTAACAGAGGAGCAAATGACCTCATTTGCTACCTTTATGATGAAGGGGGAGGCGAATTATTGGTGGAAGTCCAATAACAGCAGAGCAGGAGAGGGAACAATTGTATGGGCGCGATTCAAGTAAGTGTTCTTGGAGAACTACTTCCCATAAAGTACATAAGCCAGGATGGAGGTCAAATTCTTGGAACTCAAGCAGGGTAACATGACAGTATCTGAATATGCCACCAAGTTCAACGAATTGGCGAGATTTGCTCCACATCAGGTGGACACTGAAGCAAGGCGAGCGAGAAGGTTTGAGCAGGGGCTGAAACCGTGGATTTATAGTAGGGTCGCTGTTCTTCAGATTACCAACTTCGCAACCTTACTGGAGAAAGCCATAATCGCAGAAAGGGGAAATGAAGCCCTAAGCAAACACAATCAAGAACGAAACATGAAAAGGAGCGAAGGAGGGAATAGAGAAAGTAACAACAGTGGGAGAAGTAACTCTAACAAGCGCAAGTGGAACAACAACAACAGTAACAGCAGTTTAGGGACACCCTAGGGAAGCGAACCAAAGAAAGCAAATAAATGCAGTCAGTACAGAAAAAATCACACATGGAAGTGCATGAGGGGAAATAACGTCTGCTACAATTATGGGCAAGAAGGGCACATCGCTCCTAATTGTCCCGCACCTAAGAAGAAGGGTTGTTTCTCATGCGGAGCCATGAACCATCAGTTTAAGGATTGTCCGAAGGAGAAGAATAGCGGAGGAAGTATTGGCTTTAAGGGAAGCAACAACAAGCTCACCATTGGAGGCCCGGTGCAACAGAACAAACCAACAACACGGACTTTCAACATGACGGTGCAAGACGTCGTTAAATCAAAAGACATGGTGTCAGGTATTATTCCGATCAATGATATACATGCATATGTATTGTTTGATTTGGGTGCTACTTGTTCATTTGTGTCTGATGAATTCGCTAGACGGTTAGAGTTGCCTAGAGAAAAACTAGAGAACCCAATGAACATAGAAGTTGCTAATAAAGAAGTGATCCCTGTAGAGTATATACATAGAAACTATTGTGCTGAAATCAGGGGTCAGAAGTTGAGTGTAAATTTAATTCCGATACGTTTGGGGGAGTTTGAAGTTATACTTGGAATGGATTGGTTGTTTAACCACGGAGTGATAATTGATTGTCAGAAGAAGTGTATACACCTTAAGACACCGAACAAGTCTAAGGTCGTATTTTATGGCAGCAAGTCGTCAAGACAATCTTTTTCTCTGACGATGATGCAGGCCAAGAAGTTGTTGAAGAAAGGTTGTGTAGGGTATTTGGCTCACGTAGTGGATACACAAATGGTAAATCCCGAGATGGAGCAAATATCAGTAGTTAGGGAGTTTATGGACGTTTTTCTAGATGAACTGTCAGGTTTACCGCCCAATAGAGAGATAGAATTTGTAATCGATTTAGTACCAGGGACAAAACCAATATCGAAGGCATCATATAGGATGGCTCCGATAGAAATGAAGGAGTTGATGATTCAATTACAGGAGTTGTTAGATATGAAGTACATACAGCCAAGTATTTCTCCATGGGGAGCACCTGTGTTGTTTGTAAAGAAGAAGGATGGATCGATGAGACTGTGTATGGATTATAGAGAGTTGAATAAGTTACAATTAAGAACAAGTACCCGTTACCACGAATTGACGATCTTTTCGATCAATTGAAAGGGGCGAAGTACTTTTCAAAGATTGACTTGAGGACTTGTTATCATCAGTTGAAAGTCAGGAAGGAGAATGTACCCAAGACGACATTCAGAACTCGATATGGGCATTATGAGTTTCTGGTGATGTTGTTTGGACTAACGACTGCACCAGCTGCATTTATGGACATAGTGAAAAGAGTATTCAAGAAATACTTGGATAAATTTGTAGTTGTGTTCGTTGACGATATTTTGGTTTATTCCAAAACGGAGGAAGAGCATGCCGAACATTTAAGATTAGTGTTGGAGATATTACGGAAGGAGCAGTTGTATGCTAAATTTTCAAAGTGTGAATTCTGGTTAGAGAGAGTTCAATTTTTAGGTCATGTTATCGAAAAGGAGGGAGTTTCAGTGGATCCAGCAAAGGTAGAAGCGGTGATGAATTGGGGACAACCAAGGACGCCGACGGAGGTTAGGAGTTTCTTAGGTTTAACGGGTTACTATCGGAGATTCATCAAAGGCTTTTCGAAGATAGCAACGCCGTTAACCAATTTGACAAGGAAGACAGTGAAATATGTATGGACGGAGATGTGCGAAGAAAGTTTTCAGAAGTTAAAGAAAAGACTTAGTGAAGCACCTGTATTGACTTTATTGGATGATACGGGAGGTTTTACGGTCTACAGTAATGCATCGCACAAGGGACTAGGCTGTGTGCTTATGCAGAACGGCAAGGTCGTTGCGTATGCATCAAGACAATTGAAGGACTATGAGAAGGGATACCCTACCCATGACTTGGAGCTGACAGCGGTAGTGTTTGTCCTTAAAATTTGGAGACATTATTTGTATGGAGAGAAATGTGAGATATTCACTGACCATAAGAGTTTGAAGTATATCTTCACACATAAGGAGTTGAATATGAGGCAACAAAGATGGTTATAATTGATCAAAGACTACGATTGCAAAATTCTATACCATCCCGGCAAGGGCAACGTAGTAGCAGATGCTCTAAGTAGAAAGAGCAGGGTGAAATTGTTCATATTGACAGATCAGGAATAATTGGTTCAAGAGATGACTCGAATGGAGTTGGAGGTGAGAAATTCAAATGAGTCAATGGAAGTGAAAGCGAGCCCAACCTTGTTAGATAGGGTGAAAGAGGCTCAAGACAAAGATGAAGAGTGTGTCAGAATAAGGATGAGAATGACAGAAGGAGAATAGGTTAAATTCAAAGTTGATAGCATGAGATTACTGAGATTTGAAAACCGTGTTTGGGTACTACTAGTGCCTGAATTATGAGAGGAGATTTTGCAAGAGGCCCACAGTACGAGATACTCGATACATCCGGGGAGTACAAAAATGTATCAAGATCTACGTCAGCATTTTTGGTGGCCGAATATAAAGAGAGATGTTGCAGAATGTGTCAGCCGATGCCTAACTTGTCAGAGGGTAAAGACCGAACATCAGAGACCAAATGAATTATTACAGCCGTTAGAAATTCCTGAGTGCAAATGGGAGCATATCACAATGGATTTTGTGGTAGGACTTCCAACAACATAGAAGGGATATGACGCAATATAGGTGATTGTGGATCGACTAACAAAGTCAGCGCACTTTTTGTCGATCAAGATTAAGTTCAGTTTGGATCAGTTGGCTAAACTATACATCAAGGAGATAGTTTCGAGATATGGGGTGTCGTAATCGATTGTGTCAGACAGAGATCCGCACTTCACGTCAAAATTTTGGAGAAGTCTTCAGAAGAGATTGAGGACACAGTTGAGAATGAGTACAGCGTATCATCCGTAGACTAATGGGCAAAGTGAGATAACAATTCAGATATTGAAAGATATGCTCAGAGCCTGTGTGATGGATTTCAAGGGTAGTTGGGAAGACCATCTACCATTAGTTGAGTTTGCTTACAACAACAGTTACCATGCAAGCATTTACATGCCGCCTTATGAAGCTTTATATGGCAGAAAATGCAGAACACCTCTTTGTTGGGATGAGGTAGGAGAACGCCGACTGTTGGGGTCGGAATTGGTTCAACAGACTGTAGAAATTATTAAGGTAATAAGAGCTCGACTAGTAGCAGCTCAAGATCGTCAGAAGAAATATGCCGATTTACATCAATAGAAGCGAGACTTCGAAGTTGGGAGTTTTGTGTTCATGAATGTATCTCTCTGGAAGGGGAAGATCCGATTTGGAAAGAAAAGAAAGTTGAGTTCGAGATTCATAGGAACGTTCGAGATATTAAAGAGAGTGGGTGAAGTGGCATACGAGGTAGCTTTACCTCCTGAACTGGAGCATACTCACAATGTGTTTCATGTGTCAGTGCTGCGACCATACAAGCTAGACTACAAACACGTGATATCCTATGAGCTGATACAAGTCGAGAAAGACTTATCGTACGAGGAAATTCCTGTCCAGATACTAGATAGGAAAGAGCAGAAATTACGGAATAAGGTTATACATTATGTCAAAATCCTCTGGAGGAACCATAACACTGAGGAAGCTACGTGGGAGCTTGAAGAAAAGATGAGGGTTAACTATCTGAATCTTTTTGAGTAGTTTAAATTTGTAATTCCGGGACAGAATTTTTATAGGGGGGGGGGGGAGAATGTAACGACCACAGATTTCATTAAATATTGTAATTATAATTATTATATAATTAACAATAAATTAAAATTTTTGTACTAATTAATTGTGTTTTAGATAATTAAATAGACATACTTGTGTTTGTGTATATTTATTTAAAGCAATGAAGCAAGATGTTATAATTAACTAAAGCAAATCTAATTGGATTATATTTTAAATCCAAATGAGTTGTTAAACTAGGTCAATTAAATTTACCTAGTAGCCCAAGTAATTAAATTAAACCTTAGTCCATGTAATTGATTAAACAAGCCCAATGCTTATTTTAATTAAAGGTAGCATAGTTATTTAAATGTTAGCCCAATGTGTTAATTAAATTGAGCCCAAACCAATTAAATGGATGAGCCCAATATATTTAATCCTAGAGTCCAAAGTGGAGCCCAATAGGAAGTCAAAATTGGTCAAAATTGCTACATATATGAATATACATATATAGATGTGTATATGTATAATTAAAATAGAAAAATTAAAGAAAAAATAGCTTGGAAAATGCCATTTTGCTGAGATTTGAAGGGGGCCCACATGGGTTGCTTGATTTTCATGTTGCTTCTAATTTACACTATAACAAGGTTGGTCAACAACCCTAGTCAATCACGTAGTCAATTACAATGTCCATCCATGCAATAGTAAGCCAGATTAAGCTCTAAATTCACCAACATTGGTGAATTAAGAGAGCTAATGGAGGATTAACAATTTCCTATAAATAAGATGCTCCACACTTGTGCCAAGCTTATTGGTTCATTTGCTAGAACAGAAGAAAGAAAAGAGAGAGAGCATTTCCTAGAGAAATAGAAAATACACTTGGGGGTTGTGTGAAAAAGCTAGAGGAAGGTCTTTGTGAATGTCCACAAGATTCACTAAATACTTTGATAGGAGAAGAAGAAGAGCCTTCAAGACCACAAGGTTTAAAAGTGCTTTAACTTCTCTTTATTTCATTTTTATGGTCTAGAACGATTTTGAACGGTTAAAATCTATTTTTAACCGATCTAAACTCGTTTTGATGTACTAGAAGTATACAACTATGTAATATATGTATATTCATAGTATTATGTGTTTATATCATGTTTTGGTATGTGTGTATTGCATAAAAATGGACGAAAAGCTTTTATTGAACCTTACTGGTAAAACCTTAAGTGTATATGTGATTGTTAATGTGTAGTTTGAAATATACAAATTGAAAAATAATTTCTATGGCTAGAAAGTTATATATGATAAACATATGATGTATGTGGAGTCATAAAACATGATGGTCTAGCAAATAATACTTGTAGCATCATGTTTGAAACAATCGAATCAAGGATTTATGAAACTAGTTTTTATTTTGTCCTTGTAAGTGATTTTACATCTATTTCTGTTTAGAATTTGGATTTGTGATCTAAATAGAAATTGTGGATCATGAAATTCTAATGAATTTAGGCTCAAGAATCACCCCAAAATGTTTCCGTATGACAAAGTTATGACAAAAATGGTAAAGGAGGTTCAGACAGTCCACAAATTAGGGTTCTGTAAATTTTGTACTACCGCCGTAGTAGTGGAAATCATCGCCGCAACGGTCAAACATTCTGCCAGAAACGTGTTTTGATGTCCGGGTCGGGTCGGTCCGGGTAAAGTTTTCTTTGAAAATTTAAGTCGAAATAAGTGTAAAATGAGTGTATTTGTGTAATAAACCAATAGATGGAGTTTCTTGGTAACTAATTGATAACTAAATATTTAAATTAAAGCATAAGGTTAAGAGAAATACAAAGTTAACTGTTGGTATTGTTTGAAATAAAATGTTATTAAGTGTTGAATAATATTATTATGTAATTAAAAGGTTGTTAAATGATTAATAATATTAGATAATAAATAAAATATTATCAAATAATTAATAATATTAATAAGATAATAAAATGTTATTATATAATTAATAATATTAGATAATGAATAAAATATTATTAAATAATTAATAATATTCATAAGGTAATAAAATATTATTAAATGATTAATAATATTAGATAATGAATAAAATATTATTAAATGATTAATAATATTAGATAATGAATAAAATATTAATAAATAATTAATAATATTATTAAGGTAATAAAATATTATTAAATGATTAATAATATTAGATAATTAATTAAATATTATTAAATTATTAATAATATTAGGAGATTAATAAAATATTATTAAATGATTAAGAATATTAGGAGATTAATAAAATATTATTAAATGATTAATAATATTATAAGATTAATAAAATATTATTAAATGATTAATAATATTAATAAGATAGTAAGATATTATTAAATGATATTAGAAGAATAATAAAATATTATTAAAGGATTAATAAAATTAAGTGACTAATAAAATATTATTAAATGATTAATAATATTACAAGACTAATAAAATATTATTAAATTGTTAATAATATTAGATAATTGTTTGAACTATATTAAATAGTTAATATAGGTTCTTTGTGTATGAAATATTATCAAGTAATGATAATATTTCCTAAGTGTTTAAATACCCGTAATTAATGAATTATATGGTTCTCAAGAGTTATAAAGGTCATTATACTTACAAGTATATGATACTAATTTAAGATTAAACTGATTTAATTGTTAGGTCCATTCAAGGTTTGTTAAATTAAATTGGTTAGCCGTAGACAACGCACGAGGCAAGTTTCTTCTTAACCATAACTTGTATTTATTGTTGCAAGTATTCTTCAACCTTATTTATATTGAGCAATTCAATTATTGTTGAGCAAGTATCTACACTCGTAGTTATTTGACAAACCTTTGAGTGAATTAATTATTGAAAATTACTTCACATCATTATTGTATTGTATTCGCACATAGTGCCTTTGCAAATATTATAGTTCAGTAATTTACGAACTGTTTAAGAATGTCTAAGCTAATTGTTTCGGCTAGACAAATGCATGTTTAAATTCATCTAATTGAATATTTTAAAAGCTTATCCAAACCATTGGCTGGTGCGAATTCTTATAGTAAGACTGAGAAAGAACAACCCTAGTTAAAGGGGATTTTTATATTATCGGGTAACGGAATTTGCACAAGAAAACTTAATGTTATGCATATACATATGACATAAGAGGACTAATTCCCTCGAGTGTCCCGTTATTTTTAACAAGGTGTCAGACATTGTATGTCTGTTCTACCTTAGTAGCAGTTCATGGTCATTAAAGACCACTCAGCAGTAAAGAGTCAATCCATTCTTATATTGAATTTTGATTCTTGATATCTTTCACAATTGTTATTGTTGAAAACCTTGAAGTTATTTCTCTTCATCATGATATATCTTATGTTGTTGTTTATAAACTTGCTGAGCCATTTAGTTGCTCATTCTTGCTATATCATGACTATATTTCAGCTAAGCCCGAATGTTCTAAACCAGATAAAGGCAAGGGGAAAGCAAATGCGTATATTAGTAGATGCATGCTAGATTTAAATTACTCTTATGTAATTCCTTCGTAAATCTTTTGTATTTCCCTTAAGATATGTAATGTTACGATTAATGTTAATCAACCTTGGGATGTGTAGCCTTTTTTATAAGGAACTTTTTGTATTATTCCGTGAAGTTTAAATGCAATATATGTATTTAATTGTTAATAAGTATTGTACAGTGAGAACCAAACCCGAGGTTAAAGAACCCGGATTTGGGGTCGTCACAATAAGAATCTTCAAAAAAAGCATACATGGTCTTTTAGGTTTTCTCCTGAATTTGGGAAAAATAAAATTCCAAATTAGTTTATTCATTGGTGGCCTAGACTTGGTTCAAAGGTAGTAATACTACTTAATGAAATTCATAGTTTATACTTGGAATATAAGGATTTAGATCCTCATCTAAGAGAAAAGAAAGTCATTAAATGACTTGCACTATTTAAATTTTTTGTCTAATATAATCTTCCATGGATTTAGGCATAGAAGTTTGGATCAATATATCAAGACGATTATAATCTTGGTCTTCAATCCTTAAAAAGTAAATTTTATTGTAAATGGTGGGGAAAATGGTCCTCCAAGGAAACCATTCAGATTATTAATAAGGATTTTCAAACTTGTGAGGAAGATAATGATGATCAAGATGTTCTTTAGATTTTAAAAGATACTCTAAAAGAACAAAATCCTTATGCTTATAAGGCTGACATAAATAAACAAATCTTAAAGAACTTAGTTAGACAGCTAAATGAAGAGTCGGATGATGACATTTCTATGATCTTTGCTAAAAGCAGCAAGAATGATAAATCTGAAACAGAAGATGTGTCAGAAGATGAAGATAAGAGTTTGAATGACATAATTCAAGAAAAAGATATAAATGAAATTAATCAAGACTCCCAGCCAGATATGTGGGTTCGCATAAAACAAAATCTGGTAAAAAATTTGGTTAAAAAGCAGGGGAAAAAGTAGAAGAAAACTAAAAAGTAGCCAACAAAATGGTTGACAAGCTTAAAGCTGGCAAAGATAAGGAATTCTGTTAAAAGTAGATTTAATTTTCCTAATTATTACTCTATGATGTAAGTATTAACGTGTTAAAACTATGATGTAAACTCTTACATAGAGATTTAATATTTGGAGAGTTTAGTGGCTGATAGCCTTTTATCTAGTAGAAATTTGTAGCAAGTCTGATCTGTTAGGCAAACTTCAAATTTCTTAGTTTTTTAGATTTCACTCTCTTTTGAGCTTCTATAGAGAATCCATGTAAGTTTTAAAGTTTATGTTTATATTAATTGTCTTTATTATTAATGTGTTTCTACATTTTTTTAATATTGGTTTGTATATTATTTTTTTGCTTATTTATCTTAGATCTAATTTAATTTTGTTTTAGTTTAGTGTTCTTGTATATTTAGTATTAGAGGATGGTGGGATATTTTTGTGTTCCTGTATATCAACCAAGGAAGTAATGGTAATTTACCTAACATCGAACTTATATATTTCAGTAACCCATTCGAAATTAAGTTCATTTATTTTACTATATGACACTAGTTAGATGTATAAAGAGAAGTATTCTCTGCACCACACTCTAAGATAGTAAGGCCCTTAAATTATATTTGTTTAGAAGGATTATAATTTTGGGATTATATTTTCATAGATTATAATCTCAAAATTATTAATTTTAGAATTAAATAATTCTAATAACATATTTATTTTTAATGAGATTATTAATGGGTTAACTTAAAATAATTTTATTTTATGTTTATTTTGTCCATAATTATTTAAAAGATCGGACACAAACTTACAGTTTGGACTATTATGCCCTTACCATTAATAACAAAGAGAACATATTCTCAATAGTTTGAGTATATATTAATTAAAATAGGATATATCGATCATTTTAAACAAAGATAAATGTTAATTTTTTTCATATATTTTTTTAAATCTAAAATGGTTGGGATTATAATATCTAATTAGATATGGTATTAAAAATACTCTCCTTTCAAGTCATTTTATTATCCTGTAACTAATAGTGTCAAATCTAGTTTTTAAAATAAATAAGAGAGTTGGAATTAATAGTTCAATCCCAAGTGTTATCGTTGCAAACAAACACAACCTTAGTAATTACACTGGAATGGTTTCCAAGGATAACTTTTGAGTAGTTTTAACTTGCTCATTGCCTTGCAAATTTGTGCTTGGAACTTATCTACTAGTACTCTTGCGAGAAAGGATTTTACCACCCTAATTTTCTAACTCACCCTAACTCAATTTTATATACATAAAAGTAAATTTTTTTTAAAAAAATGAAAACTTTTCTATACTGTTAAAATTATTTGCAAACATTTAATTAAGTTAATATTGTATGCAATTTTTTATTTTTGAATAAATAAAATGTAAAAGGCTGTCGATAATGTGTCTCCCTTCGTTTCTAGGCTTGGAAATCGAAGATAGTCAGTTGGGAATGAGTTTTCTGTCGGTGATGCATTAGGATTTGGCACTAAAAAATGCTGTGGAGGGAAAGTCAAAATCAACATATTATCGACGTCTGGATTGCCGTCGCTATTGACATATTAGCTACGGGCCTAATCTCGTCGGACTTGCCATCGAGAATGAGTTTTTAATTAGAAACCGTGCCTTGATGACTATGCAATCCCCCCCCTCCCCCCCCCCCCCCCCCCCCACCTTTTCCTAAAACATCCCTGAGCGATTTCAGCTATCGACGTCAGATCCCCTCAATGATGGTCTTCATATCAGCGAGAGAGGTTTTCATAGCGGTGGTTTTCCAAAACATCATAATTGGGTTTGGAGTTTGGTGCGGGGGGATTCACTCCATGAGCCGACAGTCACCGCACACTTGACAGAATTCGACAATAATCGTCGCTAGTTGTAGCATGTAAGTTCATTTTCTACTTCTTTGAGATATTGTCAATATTTAATCCTTGCTATGGGCGTATTGGTAGAGTAGATATTGTTGGCTAGCTAGGTTATATTTTTTTGATGTTACTCAACCATTCTGATGCATATTTGTTATTCCTTTGAGAATCAAATTTGATCTATTTTGTGTGTTATTGTACATTGCTGCTGATATGGAAAATTCTACTCCTTATGTTTTAAGTGAGCTAATTTGTACATTATTTTTAACCATTTTAGTTACCTTACTATTTATTATAACGATGTCATGAAGAGTTACAATAATTATAGGTGAATGTGTTAAGATAACATTAATCGCTTATTTTTGGGGGTCCCAAAATAGAAATGTTGTCCTACATATTTTACTTATATGAAAAAATGGTTTTGTCCTAAATTTAATGTAAGTATAATCATTGAGATAATCCTTTTTGTAAACGTCTAGCATAAATGGGTGTACGACTGGAAGAACCTCCAGAGTAAGATGACAGATGAACAGACACTTAGAGATGCCTGTGCTGATTTTATCGAGATCGAGGTTTGGGATTGAATGTGTGACATTTGGCATGACGATGCTTTTAAAAAGATGTCGGTACAGCGTATAGTAGCCCACTCACAGAGTCGTATACCGCACTGCACGGGGTCTTAGTCGTACAACTTTTTCAGGGAGAGACTTTAGAATGCCTTTTAGTGCCCACCTTCTTGTTTAGAGTTTTAGTGGCACACCCATAAAAAGAAAGGTGACGATGGTTATATCTAACTTGAGGCAGAGGCAATAGCTGTAAGTAATTTTAAATTTTATTTTGTTTATATCTTAACTCATTCAATTAGTATTCATATTTTTTCATATCTTTATGTTTTTATTTTAGAATAGATTTTTTGAACTTACTGCGGCTCGGGATACTCAGAGAGTTGTTAATGACCAGTAGGATGTCGACTTAGATCTAACCACTCGTGTAAATGAGGAGATTGATGACTGATTACAGGCTATAGAAGGACCAAAGAAGAATCAGATTCTAGGCATGCCACGAGTCCTAGCTTATACTATAGTGCCTGTTGTGAGAGCTAGGCATAGCCCCTGTACCGGAGGATCAGATGATGTAAGTGGATTGGGAGCCGACCCATCATTATTTAATGATTTCTTTCGAAGGATTATCGAGGGGTGCATGGCGAGTAGTACAATGCAATCATGCGCACCATCATGTTAGCGTACCTACTAGCTCACTCAGGAGATCTTTCACATTTCCATCGATCTAGCTTCACGAGACGAGCTATGAGGTCTGGTATTGTAAGAGGTCGTTCGAGTATGCGTGGTTGTACTTAAAAACCTCTTTTTCCCACATATTCGATAGATAAATGAAAATATTAATGTATGTCTTTAATTATATAGTTTGTAATTATATATATTATATTGATTATATAAAATGTTAAGAAGTTATGAAAATTTTATTTTGCCTAACTTGTATAAAAAAACTTATAAAACTTTAGGAAAATTAGACCAAAATGGGCCCCAGGTAACGAAATGATGCGAAATTATAGGTGTAACACCTCTTATATATTTCAAACACGTGACAACTTATGGAACTCGATTCGGAGTTTCGGTGGCCGAGTTATAAGCTTATTTGTCTAACTTATATTAAAAAACTTAGAAATCTTTAGGAAACCTAGACCAAAACGGGCCTTGCGCATCAAAATGACGCAAAACCATAGGCGTAGTATCTCTTATATATTTAAAATGCGTGACAACTTACGGGACTCAAATCGGAGTTCCAGTGGTCAAGTTATAAGCTTGTTTGCTGAACTTATATTAAAGAAACTTATAAAACTTTAGGAAAACTAGACCAAAACTCGTCTCGGGCATGAAAATGAAGCAAAACCGTAGGTGTAGCATCTCTTATATATTTTAAATGCATGACAACTTACGGGGCTCTTTTTGGAGTTCTGGTGGCCAAGTTAGAACTCGTTTTCCTAACTTATATAAAAACCTTAGAAAACTAGACTAAAACTCACCTTGGGCATCGAAATGATGCGAAATCGTGGGCGTAGTACCTATTATTTATTTCAAATGCGTGACAACTTAAAGGGCTCGATTATGAGTTTCGATGGTTGGGTTAGAAGTTCGTTTACCTAACGTATATTAAAGAAACTTAGAAAACTTTAGGAAAACCAAACTAAAACTCGCCCCGGGCATCAGAATGATGCGAAACTGTAATGACCATGAATTCTATTAGATATTGTAATTATATTTATTAAATAATTAGCAATGAATTAAAATTTTTGTACTAATTAATTGTGCATTGGATAATTGAATGAATATAATTGTGTATGTGTATATTTATTTAAAGTAATAAAGCAAGGTGTTATAATTAATTAAAGCAAGGTGTTATAATTAATTAAAGCAAGTTTAATTGGATTATATTTTAAATCCAAATGAGGTATTAAATTAGGTCAAATTAATTAACCTAGTAGTCTATGTAATTAATTAAACAAGCCTAATACTTGATTTAATTAAATGTAACATATGTTATTTAATGTTAACCCAATGTAATAATTAAATTGAGCCCAACCCATTTAAATGGATGAGCCCAATATATTTAATTCCTAAGTCCAATGTGGAGCCCAATAGAAAATTAAAAATTGGTCAAACAATATATATATATATATATATATATATATATATATATAAGTGTATATATATGTAGATGTATATATTTATAATTAATCAATAAAAATTAAAGAAAAAATGGCCAAGAAAAGGCCATTTTGGCAGGGTATAGTGGGGGCCACAAAGGTGGCTTGTGTTGCTTTATGTTGCTTAAATTACACTCCTTTCTATAATTAACCAACAACCCTAGTCATTCAACTTGTCTATCAACTAGTCATTCAAGTAAATAGTAATCCAAATTAGCTACTAATTTACCAACACTAGTGGATTAGGAGAGTTGATGATGGATTAGCAAAGTTCTATAAAATATAGTGCTCTACACTTTAGTTATGTTGGTTGGTCATTTGTAAGCAATTCTAGAGAGAAAAAGGGAGAGTTTCTTGAGAGAAATATAGAGCATATACTTGTGAGTTGAAGAAAATAGCTAGAGAAGGAGCTTGGTGAATGTCACAAAGCTTCACAACATATCTTGGAAGAAGAAGAAGAAGAGCACACAAGTCCTTAAGGTTAAAAAGTGCTCTAACCCTTTCTAAGTTCGTTTTTATAGTCTATATGTGTTTTGAACGGTTAAAATATATTTTTAACCGATCAAAAGTTATTTTGATAGTCTAGAAGTCTTAAGATATGTTATATTGGTAGATTCGTAGTTTGATATGTTTAAATCATGTTTTGGTATGTGTTGTATGCATATAAACAGAAGAAAAGTCTATATTTAACTTTATCGGTAAAACCCTAGTTGACTATATGCTATTTAATGTTGTAGTTTAAAATGTACAAGTTGGAAAATGGATTTCTATGGCTAGAAAGTTACATACATGAGTTATAAAGAAAACCTAACTTCAATCTTTCAAAAATATGAAAAAACCAAGAAGTTATGGCTTTTTACCGCAAAATATGTCGATTTTAAAATCCTAGGTGGTTCGATCTTAAATTTCTTATCAAAACGTTTTCAAAAATGTGATCGAACCATGAAATGTTGTAAAACAAGAAGTTATGAAGATAACAACACTAAGTTGGTGTCATTTGAATGAGTAGATTTTATTTTATTCAAGTTTGAACCAATAAAACCAAGGATTTGTGAAGTTAGTTTTTATTTAGTCCTTGTGAGCAGTTTTGAGTCTAGTTCCGTTTAGAATTTGGATTTATGATCTAAAGTAAAATTGTAGAGGGGGAAATGCTGATGAGAATGAACTCCATAATCACTTCAAAATATTTTGAAATGAAGAAGTTATGGCTGTCGGAGTGAATGAAGGTCATGCAGTCCAAAAATTTAGTTTTCTGAAAATTGGCCGAGCACCTACCAAGCACCTAGGCGCTTGAATCTTCTGGCTCTGGGAGCAGATTTTGTCCGAGTCGGGTCAGTTCGGTCCGAGTCAGGTCAGTCCGGGTCGGATTTTCTTTGAAACTTTAAGTTGAAATAAGTGTAAAATGAATTTATTTGTATAATAAACCAACATATAAAGTTTATTAGTAACTAATTAGGTAACTAAATGTTTAAAATAAAGACTAAGGTTAACACAATTAAAAAGTTAACTATTGGTATTGTTTGAAACAAAATATTATTAAGTGTTGAATAATATTAATATGTAATTAAAAGGTTGTTAAATGATTAAAATATTATTACATGGTTAATAATATTAATAAGTGATTAAAATATTATTAAATGATTAATAACATTAGTAAGAGATTAAAATATTATTAAATGGGTAATAATACTAATAAGTTAATAAAATATTATTAAATAGGTAATAATATTAGCAAATGAATAAAATATTATTAAATAATTGATAATATTAGATAATGAATAAAATATTATTAAATGAATGATAATATTAGATAATGAATAAAATATTATTAAATGATTAATAATATTGGGATATGAATAAAATATTATTAAACAATTAATAATATTATAATATGAATAAAATATTATTAAATGATTAATAATATTAGAATATAAATAAAATATTATTAAATAATTAATAATATTAGAAGATTAAGAAAATATTATTAAATGATTAATAATATTATAATAAGAAGAAAATATTATTAAATGATTAATAATATTATAAGACTAATTAAATATTATTAAATGACCAAAATATTAAATAAGAGTTTGAATTATATTAAATAATTAATATATATTTTATGAGATTAAAATATTATCAAGTCATGATAATATTTTCTAAGTGTTGATATACCCTTAACTATATACTTATTTAGTTAAGTGTTAGAGGTGTAAGATGTACAAAAGTTATCATATGAATGTACATATGATACTAATTTAAAGATCAACTTGATTAATTGTTAGGTCTTCAGAGAGAATTAAATTAAATTGGTTAGTGGTAATCTACACACGAGGTAAGATCTTTAACCTTACTCAAATTTTATATTGAGCAAGTTCTCTAATTTTATTCAATTATTGTTGAGCAAGTTTCTACACTCGTATTTATTTGCCAGAGCTTTAAGTGGTTTAATTATTTAAAGTTAGTCCACATCATTATTGTTATTGTATTCGCACATAATGCATTTACAAGTGTAATAGTTCATTAACTCAAGAACTCTTAAAGAATGTCTAAGCTAATTGTTTCGGCTAGACAATACATTTTTAAATTCATCAAATTGAATATTTTAAAAGCTTATCCAAACCATTGGTTGATGCGGATTCTTATAGTAAGACTGAGAATGAGCAACCCTATATAATGGGATTATTTTTTCGGGAAACCGACCCTTACGCAAGATGTCTGAATGTTATGCATATACATAGGGTACAAGAGGCTGATCCCCTCGCGTACCAAAATATCCAGGTGGCAGATCTATATCTGTCTTACCATTAGTACCAATTCATGGTTCTTGAAGAACACTCAGCAGTAAATATTCAATCATTTCTTTTACATTGAAAATTGATTCTTGTTCTTTCACAATTGTTATCTATTGTCGAAACCATTGATGTTATTTCTCATTCCATCATGATATATCTTATTTTAACTGTTTTTAAACTTGCTGAGCAAGCTAGTTGCTCACCCTTGCTATATCATAACTTATTTTTGAGCTAAGCACGAATGCTCTAAATCAGACAAAGGCAAGGGAGAGGCCAAAGCTCAGATTAGCTTATTGCATATTAGATTAATTACTTTTTATGTAATTTCTTTTGTAAATCTTTTATAATCCCTTAAGATATATGTTGCTTATTTTAATGTTAGTTGACTTTGGGATTTGTAGCCTTTTTTATAAGGAACCTTATGTATTATTCCGCAATGTTTAAATGAAGATTATGTTGTAGTTGATATTATGTTTTGAGATCGTAAGAACCAAATCCGAGGTTATGGGACCTTGATTTGGGGTCTTCACAGAAACCATAGGCACAGTACCTCTTATATATTTCAAATACATGATAACTTACGGGACTCGATTCGGAGTTCCTGTGGATGAGTTAGAAGCTCATTTACTTAACATATATTAAAAACTTAGAAATCTCTAGGAAAATTAGACCAAAAAGGGCCCTAGGCATCTAAACGACGTGAAACTGTTGGCGTAACACCTCTTATATATTTCAAAGACGTGACATCTTATGGGGCTTGATTTGAAGTTCCGGTGGTCAAGTTAGAAGCTCATTTGCCTAACTTATACAAAAAAAAAACTTAGAAAACTTTAGAAAAACTAGGCCAAAACTCGCCCGGGGCATGGAAACAACGAGAAATTGTAGGTGTAGCACCTTTTATATATTTCAAATGCCTGACAACTTGCCTGACAACTTATAGGGCTCAACTCGGAGTTTTGGTGGCCGAATTAAAAGCTCGTATGCCTAACTTATAAAAAAAACTTAGATAACTTATTTAAAAATGGTTACATTTGTTTATATCTACTTAATATTTTAATTTTGTATAGTCTTGTTGATTAGGCTCATGGCAGTAGTGGAGGCAATAATACTGGAGGCAGCGATGATGGTGAGGACGGTGGAGGTGACGGCGATAGTGAGGACGGTGGATGAAGCAATGACGATGGTGAGGACGGTGGAGGAGTCGACAATCCTGGGACTGATGATTGTAGGAGTAGTGGCACGATGGACGATATTTATTTGTCTGCCAGTGATGATGACGATCAAGGGATATAGTTTATGTTTATATATTTTATTTTATGTACATAACTAGTATTTAAGTTGTACATCAATTAAATTTTGCATCTACTTACTTTTTATGATTTATATGATTACATTGTGCACACATTGATGGTTGATTATATATATTTGATGGTTATTGGCATGCGTTAGTGAAAAATTATTTGTTACTTTTGGTTTATAACCGATACAATTATGTATATTTAAAAAAAATTAGGAGTTTTGAAAATTTTAATTTTTTTCTTTAAAGATGTCATTGCTGGCGGACCAAAGGTCATAGCCGATGGACAAGCCGTTGATAATGATTATTCCATTTAAAAATTAATTTACTCATTGATGATAGATTGTTTGTCGCCACAGCCATCACTAATGACTCATTGTCGCCGGACTTGCCATCGTCATTGTTCCTGTTGCCAACAACCTTAATAACGATGACGGTCGACGGGGCCTCAGGGCAGCTACATGTGGGGCGATGACATTGGCAACGGACAAGGGTCATTACCAACTGACATGTCCATCACCTATGACTAATTTTTTTGTAGTGATGATTTAACTAGTTCTATATAAAGTTCTTACGAAAAACCCTTGAATATTGGTATTGTGTCCAAATGAAAGCCAAAACATTCTTCCTTGTTCTCTTTGACTCATGCTAACTCTATGTAACTTAGCTTTTTTCTTTCAATGTTTGATGTGTTAAACTCTCTCTATTTCAAAATTATAAATATATTTTTAAAATGACAATTTTTAAAGAAAATATTATTTTTATTTTCAAATATATGTGTTATTAACATTATTAGCTAGCTAGGAATCAGTCAACTATGAATATAAGTAATGACATGTAAAAACTTCATGTCACTTAATAGTGCAGAAGTAAAATTTTATCTTTAATCTTATAATATATGACACCCGCAAATCCGCGTACTCGCTACAATAGATCCGGTGCATCATGATACACAACTTCTGTACATTTATCAACATTTTCATTGGTCTAACAAGTCTATCACATACATTAAAACATAACATGCTTCATCCTCGGATCGTAACTTAAGTCATTACGTCCAAATCATACATATAAGTATGAAAACTAAAATCTTTACCTCAAAAATTAAATATATTTAACTAATTAGCTCTTCTAGCATAATTACTTCTCATTTCTTCAATCCTAAACTTAAATCTTATTCGTCTATCTTTCCTGTATTCAGACCCTTCTATTCTTGTCATTCTTACCTGCAATATTTAATATTTACAAGAGTGAGCATCACATATGCTTAGCAAGTATGAAACCAAAATAGAACAGTTTAATGGGTATATATGAATAAATATCTCAATATCTTCAAATTTCAAGAATTATATAATTTTGAATTCACAACATTAACAATATTTTCATTACTTGAATGGTCATAGAGGACCAAGAATTTCTTTTGTAGCGTATTGTAGGTGATCAGCCTAACAGTACTCTTTGTGACTTGTAACATGTTACCTCACTATAGTTCATAGTGACTTGTCAGAATAAGATTTATCAATGAAAACATATATTTAAACAAATGAATATATCATCAACAACATTCTCAGTATTTAAAACTTAGGAATGTAAATAAGCACATGATTATCGAGGAATTTCAAACTTCAACATCAGAATCTTTATCTTTCAGGGGTCGTTAGGACTATGAACTCTTTAAATTTAAAAAAAAAACATTTCTTCACTAAAGTGCAGTCTAATAGCCATATAAATTACAAACTCTTATATGCTAAAGCCTTACTACGACACTATATGGCTAAAATCTCCATGTCGACATTATATGGCCTAAAAAATTCTTCACATAATATAATGTTCCCCTATTTTCATAGGGTTGCTCATCCTCGATCAATCTTAGAATCCGTACCAAAGTAATTTGGATTGGACATTATTAACAATCTCCATTAACTTCACAATAGAATAGCTGAAATAATTGACATCATCTTTACTTTTAATAATTATCTCAACAATAGAGTTAGCCGAACCAATTGGCATCCTCTTTACTTCCAACAAATATCTCATCATTAGAGTTAGCTGAAATAATTGGCATCATCTTTACTTCCAATAATTCTCCACCATAGAGTTGGCCGAACCAATTGACATCCTCTTTACTTTCAATAAATTCATGAATAACAAGAACTTATAAATTTAGAAATAACACACAGTTTATAGAACTTGCCATAGTATTTTGAGTTCAGGCATTTACCATAATAATATGAGTTCAAGAACTTGCCACTGTAATATGAGTTCAACAACAAATCAAAAACTTACCATATAACTGTGGGTTCAAGAACTTACCATACTACTATAAGTCATGACTTATCATAATAGTATGAGTTCAAGGACTCGTATATATCTCCAAAATTGTAACTTATCTAAAGAATAAACAATTTAACACTAGAGTTAGCTGAACAAATGACATCCTCTTTACTTTCAAGATTTATCTCCTTGAGAAAGTTAGTTGAAGCAATTGGCATCTTCTTTACTTCTAATAATTATATCCACAATAGAGTTAGCTGAACTAATTGGCATCATCTTTACTTCCAATAAATTCATGAATAACAAGAACTTATAAATTTAGAAATAAAACATAGTTCATAGAACTTACCATAGTACTATAAGTTCTGGAACTTATCATAATAACACGAGTTCAGGAACTCGCCACAGTAATATGAGTTCTAGAATAAATCAGAAACTTACCATATGACTGTGGGTTCAAGAATTTACCATACTACTATAAGTCACGAATCTACCATAATAATATGAGTTTAAGGACTTGCATATATCTCCAAACTTGTAACTTATCTTAAGAATAAATAATTTATCACTAGATTTAGTTGAACAAATGGCATCCTCTTTACTTTCAAGATTTATCTCCTCGATAGAGTTAGCCGAAACAATTGGCATCCTCTTTACTTTAGTCGAAACAATTGGCATCCTCTTTACTTTCAAGATTTATCTCCTCGGTAGAGTTAGCTGAAACAATTGACGTCCTTTTTACATCCAACAATACATGAGTATCAATAACTTCGGAGTTTAACAAAATTTAATGTGAACAACAATAACTTTCTCAATTTATAATCTTGCACAATTTAAGAAACTTGCAATAATAACAACTTTCTATAAGTTAAAGAATTTGCATAAACTTAAGAATTTTCTCCAAGTGAGAACTTGCCTGTCTCTGTTGTTCATCATCTATATCCAAATATATATATATATATATATATATATATATATATATATATATATATATATATATATATATATATATATATATAGGGGACTGATCTATTGACAATATTGTAAAAACTCATCTATCCTTACAACAGATCTCAGTCGTCTATCATCGGATCTAATGGTTAGAAATACTCTTGTTCGAAGTTTAATATCCAGTACATCTTAGTTTAATACTGGAGATGAGCGTAAATGTCCAAAATACCCCTTAATCACAAAACTCTAGGGCCCGTCCGCAGTTTAACTGCGGACGCTAGAATAATTTTTTTTTGGGTGGCCCTTGTCCGTAGTATACGCCGGATATTTTTTTTAAAATTTTTTTGGGGCTCCGTAGTTTAATACTGCGAATAATGATTATTCAAAAAATTGGCTCCGCAATATTAAATTGTGGATTGTCTAATATTATTCACATAGAGAAAGAAAGCTTCAGTTGCAGCGTCATTGATCCACAGTTCATTAATTTATTTCTATAAACCTTAATTCCCTTTCAATTGCTCTATATTTTCATTTTTCTCTCTATAAAAATTTGAACTGATATGGAGCCATTCATCTTTCTCAAAATCTTGAATTTCATTTAGTAATTCCCTTCTTGTCGGTTTTTAGAGAAGAGGATAGAGAAAGATAAAAATGTTTAAGAAAGAAAAAAAACACAAACTGTAATTCTTAAGAATCTGGTTATTTATCACTTTTTGCTGATATGGGTTTTTGGCAAAATGAAGACATTGATCTTTTTCTATAACCAATTAGAGTATTTGGGGTTTTTAGTTTGCTACTAAATTTTGTTTGTGTTGTTTGGTTGCAGGGTGATATTAAGAATAAGGATGATTTGGAGAAGCTATTTTCTAAAACTATGTATGTTGAATTAATAATTATGCTTCTTATTTTGATTAATTTTAAACCCATTTAGGAAAGTCCTTTTGGTAAGAAAGAATAAAGAAATGTTTTATGGAACCTTTCCTCCTTCTGCAGTTTAATACTGTGGAGCCCCTCCACCTTCCACAGTATTAAACTGTGGAGCCTCTTTTCTACTAGAGTGCTCTGTTTTCAACTCATATCACATGAATATCCAGTTAGATAGTTTAAGTATCAGAGTGATTTATTGTCTATAAACTACAACGACCATTTGCTCCACAAAGACTGACTTGTCTATTCAATAGCTAAAATCGCCCTTTATACATAGCTTCAACGTCTTGAGAAAGTCAAAGTGTCATGAAGAAAAACTGTCAAGGGAAAATGCTTCAATACCACCCTTTTACAGATGGAATTATCAATGAGAACCATGCAAAATTGTTACACAATTTCTAGGGACTCCGATTAGATGCATAGATAGAGCTGTCATTATATAAGCTAGAAAAGGAACATTTCACAATATTCTTTTTGAAGGCCCAAAAACTTAAAGTACAAAAAAGGTTCGAGTGAAGTATCAATATAAAATCTTGGAATATGCGGGAAAAAAAAAAGCAAGTGTAAAAAAAAGGTGTTAAATTACATTGTAAGGGGAGACACTCGACTAAATCCTAACTTTTTCGAACAAAATTCAGGATGACTGAGATTTGCTGATTCTACTTCCTACAAAGTTGCAAATACACTTACAAGGCAAAACCAAGAACAAGTGTAAAAACAAATGAACAAATGGAAAAATCTGTCATTTAAAAGTTACAGGAGTTAGCTACACTGTCTATAGACTCCTCTCGCCGGTGTTTAAAAGATCAGTGATGCTGTAGCTGAAGCTTTCTCTCTCTATGTGAATGATATTAGGCAATCCATAGTTTAATACTATAGAGCCAATTTTTTGAATAATCATCGTCCATAGTATTAAACTGCAGAAGAGGCCTAATGTTTGTGATTAAGGGGTATTTTGGACATTTACACCTTTTCGTAGTATTAAACTGTTGTATACTGGATATTAAACTACAGATGGTAGTGTTTATAACCATTAGACCAGAGGATAAATTGCTAAGATCTGTTGTAAATATTGATGGATCAATCCCCCCCCTCTCTCACACACACACACACACACACACACACACACAGAGGTCAACACATTAAGTCTCCATATCATTATTTATTTTCTTAAGTTTTAAATCTTTTTACCGTACTCAATTATGAGTTATCTATAATATTATGGAATATTTTCAATTAACATGTTAACTTTCTCATAATAACCATAACTTTCACCAATTACTTCATCTCTGTCACTTATACCAATAATTTCTTTCTCCGGATGACCTACCTCAATTACAAAGGTCGGTATATATTAAAATTAAATTTTAATATTTACACCTCCATTTTACCGTCGATAATTAACCGAAACCCTAATTTGGGAATTTTTAGGTATCGTTATATTATTCAAAAAATCATCTTACACCATCTTCATGTATAAATCTTCAAAATTTACATTTTTACTCTTACTTCACTTTTATAAGTTTTATTTAACTTATTTATCCGGTAGAATTATATTTTATAATTACCGATTACTAAAAAATCAATTTTCTTATTTTTTCTTACCATTTTATTCATTAAACCTCCTTGACCATTTTATTATTTCCTTCCTCCTAGACCTACTTAGGTAATTATGAATTACACATAATTTGATTTTTCCTTCAATGTATAGTATTTATTTAAGGGCCATTTCTGTCCAAAATTACATGATTTACTATAATTCGACATTAATTCCAAAAATTACGAAACTTGGGAAAAATATTCTCCACATCCGAGAGTACCTCTAGTAAAAATTTCATTCCAAAATGAGTTTAAGAACTCAAGTTATAGTGGGTTTAATTTTACAAATCCCAAAACGAAAAAATTCATAACTCCCTCTTTTGAGGTCTGATTGGGCTCATTTTTGCACTGGACACACATTATGACTTGAAGTATCCACCCTCAAAAGACCTCAATTTATTAAACAATCTAAACACCTAAAACAACCTCTCAAAAGTTCTAGTCAGTAGGGTTTTCTCTATTTTTCAAATTTTCCTACTTCGGTAGAAAAATCACAAAAAATAATCTGCAAGGAATTTTTACTCAATTTTTTTTTGCATCTACTAGACTTCCATGTCTACAAACTTTTTTTTATACCATCTTCAAATTTTGAACACATGATTTTATAAAATTCGTACAAAAACAAACTAGGTTACTCAATTTCTTTAGTTTTTGTTCTTCCACTTTTTCTTCCACTTTACTTCATTTATTGAATTCATTTGCTTGATTCTTGTTAATCCATGTTTAAACCAAGCACGATCTACTCTTCCATAAATCTCATAAAAACTTAAATCCATACATGGGAATAAAAATATTTAACAAACGTTTTGGTATACTTACTTCCTTGCTTTCTTTTCTTCTTTTCCTCTTTTCCTCTTTTCCATTGGCTTGATTTCCTTCTCTCCTCCTTTCTTTATATCCATGGCTTCACATCCCTCTCCCTTCTAATAAATTCCAACTGTGGTTATGGGTTTGTAGTAGCTAGCTTACTTGTTATTGGTTACTTGAGATTATAAAGGAAAGGAAGATGAAATGGTTTAATAACTCCCACTATTCTTTTCTTCTCTTTTTCTTTTCTCTTCGCTTCCTTTTTTTTCCCTACTCTAACGAGAGCTCTCTCTCCATTCTTTAATTCGAAAAATGCTTGATAGAATAATGAAGAAAAAGAAGGCAAGGTTGGGGAAAAACAAAGGGCTGGGACAGGGAGTGTTAGTACCCTTTATTGGGCTTCCTAATTATTCTATTGTTCCTTGAAAATAATGTTGCCCAACATCCCTCCCTTCTAGTCCTTGTTCCTGCCGAGAATGGTTGAAAGAAGTGGGATGGCTTAGCTTTTTCTCCTTTTCCTTTTTATAATGGCTTATTAGTTAAGCTTTTGGAATAATCAATAAATATTCTAGGGAGGCTCCCTTGGTAAACCACCCCTTCCAATACATAACCCACCCGTGGCCCCTTCCTTAAATTCCAGAATTTTTTAGCTTCTTACTTTTTATGGGTCCCACTTTTATTCCTTTGACCCGCTCTTTGACTCTTTAATCCAAAAAGTCAAATTTTGATGTTTATAGTCGTTTCCTACTAAATTCAATGTCCTCAATGTCGTGTCGACGTCCGTTTCTTCAAATTCATCTCCAAATTCAAAATTTAACTTTTTTTAATCATAAAAGTCAACTGTTGACTTCGATAAAAAAAAGTCAACTTCGACACCTTAACGTGTTTACAGTTTTTACCTTCTAAATTTGACATTCCCGACTCAACGGTGAAGTTCTTTTATCAAAATTCATCTTCAAACTATAAGTTTGACTTATCCTTATAAAAGTCAACTATTGATTTTGACCAAAAAGTCAATCCGACACCAAATTGTGTTTTAGCCTCTTCCTATTAAATTTGACACTCCGAACTCAATGGTGCAATCAACTTCTAAAAATTCCTTTTTGAACTCCAATTTGAGTTTTTGACTTTCTTTATTTTCCTTCAGTCAAACTTTGACAATTTGACTATTTTGTCATTTCTTGAAATTTTGACTTGAAGTATACATGTATTCATATTTCACTTCATATATTACCTACTACGTGAAATCTCTTCATTAAAAATTTTCATTCTCATTACTCTCTCATTTATTATTCTCATTTCATTATTTAAAATTTTTGGAATTGTGAGCTCATGAATAAAATTAGGGTTCAAATTGAATGAACTAAAAAAAAAAAAAATAACGAGTAATGAAGGAATGGACAACGAACGAATGAAAATCAAAAAAGACGAAACGAAGACCCCCTAGGGTTCACCCCTAAAGTTCAGCCCCTTAGAGTTCGCCCTTAGGGGTGGATCACTTAGGGCCTGTTGAATGTTTTATTTTTCGAATTTCATCCCGACAAGTTTTAAGTGGTGCAAAGAATAAATAATGAATTCAAAATTGAGAAGACTTGTGAAGGTTTAAAAGAGGTCTTTCCTAACTTGTATATTACAAGATAAACTTTTTATAGAAAAAAGAAACAAGAGAAACGGACAAAGAATCGATCTAGAAGGCATGAAATGAACAAAATGCGTCGGATTGGGAGTGGGCCCCCTAAGGCTCGCCCCTACCCCCGTAGGGTAGGCCCCCCTTAGGGTGGTCTTTTTTCACTCTGTGATGCGTTTCTTTGGTTTTTTTAACAATAAAATTAATTTATTTGATCTTTCTAAACTTAATATTATATAACCTTAAAGGTACAATTTAAGAGGTGTTATCATGAGTCCCGAGGCAGAAGGCTCATGAGAACAACTTGTATTGGGAATTGGTTGAGGGATTGGATTGGTGGTTAGAAGAATTGAATGATTTGGGCATTACTAGGGTAACCGGGGTATTTTAGGATTTTTTCTATCATTAAGGGTATTTATGAAATTTTCCCTTTTGACATGTGACTGACACATGTCCTAGAGCCTATAAAGGGACTTTTTGGAAACTTGGAGAACTTTGGCCACCTAAAAGCTTTATATCTCTCAAAACACATGAGAAGTTGGAAGGAATTGAGAACTTGTGATCGATTGTGAATCGAGTGAACGAAAGTGTTGGCATTACCTATTTTGAATTTACTCGAAACACTTGTCATGACTCTTGGACACCAATGATTACGCAATGATCTGGAGAGTTGTGCCACATGCTACTATAGTAGTTGCTCACCGGTTCTTCTCCCATCTCCAATCTTTTAACCGATTTCGTATCTTTCGCAGGTTTCTCGCCTCCACCATAAATACGATCTCTAACCCTAGCAAGATATGCAAATTTCGTGCCTACATTATTTTGGCGACTCTATTGGGGAGGTGAGAATTTGTGAAGGGTATGCTCACAACTTTGAGTGGGAGAGCCACAGGAAGAGATTCACCGATTACGAGCAGCACTTCACCGCAAATGGCTGATCAACAACTCACAAGTGTTATGACAGTAAACACGGGGGTACAAAGTGAGGAAGCAATAAGAGAGCAAAATAGCATGGAGGCCATGCAGCGGGAGATGGTGAAGGCATTAAAAGAGACTCGTGAAGGGCAATAAGTGATGACGTCCATGATGCAGGAAATGCTAAAACAACAGGAGGAGATGATGAATTTTTCTCAGCCGATTATTCAAATCCCAACCTTCAGAGCCATGTTTCCAGAAAGTTCGAATGGAATAAATGCAGGAGTGGAAAACAGCAACGAGGACACTTAAAACGCACCTCCAACAATGAAAACCCAACGAATTCTAACCATTACTCTAGAGCCCCAAAAGAGTGGTGACTGCCACTACCCTGAATAGAAATAAATCCGACTCGTCCAGCAATAATTCCAACCACCGTTTCACCATTTTCACAAATACAGATTCCAATGGCCACACCACGAGAGGTTCATACATCAAGTCAATATGTAACCAAAAATGAAATGATGGATGTGATTAACCAACTTCACAAACAGACAACTCGGCCCGTAGAACTAGACTTCACCCCTCCTTACCCAGCATATGTTCGGAGACAGCCTTATCTAGCAGGTTATATCGAGCATCCTTCGTAATTCCAGACATATAATAGAGATAATGGGAATGCAAGGGAGCATATAGCCAGATTTATGAAATCAATGTCCATGTGGTTAAGCCATGATGAAATTAGCAATCACAATTTATTACTGCAAGAGTTCAACAAAAAACTGACAGATAATGCCTTCAGTTGGTACTACAATTTGGAAAAGGGGTAGGTCCGGGATTGGGATGACATAAAGTTGCCGTTTTTAAAGAAATTTTTCTATGTGCAAAAGCAGGTGACCATTGTGGAACTAATGAGGATCACATAGAAATCGAACGAGGGGTTATCAGAATATATAGAAAGATTTAGGGCTCAGGCACAAAAGTGTGTAGAGCCAATTGAAGAAAAGAACCATATAAACATATGCAATAATGGTGCCTTAGATGCTTTTAAGCCTCACCTCATCACCAAGGCCTGCAATTCCTTCGCAACACTTTTATCGTTGGTACAAGACTTAGAAAGAATTGAATAGTTGGTTGAGAACCATAAGACTATTGCATAGAAGGGCATGAGGAGAGCTTCTACGACTTTACTAGATTCTCAGCTAAAGCCACAGTGGGGCAAGAGGAAAAATAATGAAAATAATCTGGAGCCGTCAGCCATCACCTGTAGTGAGGTGACATGCTAGATGAGCCATTGCCAAATAAGTTAATTTCTTATTTTCATTTGTGTCTCTTGATATTATTAAATAAATACATTAAAGTGAAGAAACAATTTAAATTTATATATATAAAAGCTACATTTTGAACTTCAAAATTGACGAAACAATTTGAATTTATATATATATATATATATATATATATATATATATATATGTATATATATAAAAGTTACACTTTTACTTCAAAAGTGATGAGGCGCTTGACCCTAAGCCCTCAACCCAAAAAGTTATATTTTTACTTCAAAAGTGATCGAGGCACCCCGACTTGACTAAGTCCTCAAACCCAAAAGGTTACACTTTTTCTTCAAAAGTGATCGAGGCACCTCGACTTGACAAAATCCTCCAACTCGGAAAAGTTACACTTTTACTTCAAAAGTGATTGAGGCACCCCGACTTAACCAAGTCCTTGAACCCAGAAAAGTTACGCTATTTCTTCAAAAATGATCAAGGCACCCAGACTTGACTAAGTCCTCGAACTCGAAAAAGTTACACTCTTACTTGAAAAGTAATGAGACATTTGATCCTAAGCCTTCAACTTGAACAAATACATTTTTTTTCAAAAAGTGACCGAAGTACTTGAACATAAGGCCTCAAACCGGCAAAGTTATACTTCCTTCAAAAGAAATAAGGCACCTGACTATGAGTAACCTGAATAGTTACGCTTTTAAAATTTCAAAAGTAATCTGGTAATTACACTTTTAAATTTTAAAAGTGATGAGGCGTTTGACCGTAAGCCCTCAATCCGACAAAGTTATACTTTTTCGTTAAAAATAATGAGGAAACAAAAGATTACAAAGGGGCCATTACCTAATGCCCATGACATATAAAATTGAAGAAGAGGAAAAGCTAGATCCTCCTAGGCTTCGGCTTTTGAGAGTTTGACCTTATAGAAGATCCCTCTCCTAAGAACTCCATCTTTTGAAACTTGCAAAAGTTGAACTTTCGAAAAATTGTTCAGAAAATTAAAGCAAGGATTCAATGACTTGAAAAAATCGTGCATGTGATTCAATCAAAACTTGACGTACGTGGAGGGGGCAAGCGTAAGCCTAAGCGTAAATTAGGGTTCACATGGAACTTTAAAGAAACGAATGAAAGATGAAAGAGTCCGAAATAAATAAACGATCAACGAATGAATAAACAATCGAAGAGAAAGAAAACCTTAGGGTCCACCCCCAAAGGTTCACCCCTCTACGGTTCACCCCCTAAGGTTCGCCCATTCTAGGTGGTCTTACCTTGAGGCAAAGTTTTGACGATCTCTTCTCAAGCAAACTTCATTTGAACTTCCGAAAAGAAACAAGGAACAAAGAAACAGTTACTTTCAAAACCCATTCCAAACTGCGACAAACCCTATGGATGTCCCCCCCTAAGGTTCAGATTTGTACCTTAGGATTCAGTCATAGGGATTTGTCTCCTAAGGTTTGGATTTTTTATAGGCCGAGAATTCGGATGCCTAGAAATCTTACTAGAAGTATGTAGTTTCACTAAAGGTTCAACCCTAGAATGAGTGAAAACATCTCTTAAATACTAAATAATAAACTGGAAGGCTTAATTATGAAAGAAATAATCAAAATATGATGAAATCTAGAAAAATCCAAAAAACCAAAAAAAAATCGGAAGGCTAAAACACTCTCTTCTAAGCCTCTTTTGGCATTTTACGGTGTTCGTCATGGCCAAAGGCGATGAGTTTTGTAGGGCTCATCGATATGGTCGTTTTGACATATTATGGGTCCCGAAACTCCAAACGAATCAAAAATTATGATACAAACAGTATTGACTTATTGAAAACTTGAATTTTGTGCACGATTACAAGCTACGACTCACGTGTAGTGGGAAAATATGAGCCCATGAATAAAATTATGGTTCATAGTGAATGAACTAAAATTAAAAAGTAACGAGTAAAAAATAACGAACGAATGAACAATGAATGAATAAAAATCGAAAAAGGCAGAACGAAAATCCTTTAGGGGTGGACTACTTAGGGGCTGTTTAATGTTTTGTTTCCCGAATTTCATCATGGACAAGTTTTAAGCAGTGCAAAGAATAAATAATGAATCCAAAATTGAGAAGAGTTGTGAAGATTTGAAAGAGGTCTTTCCTAACTCATATATTATAAGATAAACTTTTTATAAAAACAAGAATCAAGAGAAACGGACAAAGAACCGATCAAGAAAGCATGAAACGAACAAAATGCATCGGATTGGGAGCGGCCCCCCTAGGGGTGGTTTTTTCCCTCTACGTGATGCGCTTTTTTGGCTTCTTTAACAATAAAATTGATTTATTCGATCTTTCTAGACTTAATATTATACAACTTTAAATGTATAATTTAAGAGGTGTTGTCATGAGTCCCGAGATAGAAGGCTTATGAGAACAACTTGTACTGGGAATCGGTTAAGAGATTGGATTGGTGACTAAAAGAATTGGATGATTTGGGCACTACTAGGGTCCAGGGTAACCCAGGGTATTTTAAAATTTTTTCTATCATTAAGGGTATTTATGAAATTTTCTTTTTTGGCATGTGTCTGACATATGTCCTGAAGCCTATAAATACTCCTTCAATTGACAAGTGAATGGACTTTTTGGAGACTTGGGGAACCTTGGCCACCTAAAAGCTTTCTCTCTATTTCAAAACAAAGGAAAAGTTAGAAGGAATTGAGAACTTGTGATTGACTCTGAATCGAGTGAACGAAAGTGTTGATGTTGCCTATTTAGAATTCACTCGAAACATTTGTCACAGCTCTTGGATACCAGCGATTATGTCGTGATCCGGAGAGTTCTGCTACGTGTTACTCTGATAGTTGCTCACCGATTCTTCTCCCGTCTCTAATCTCTTAATCTATTCCGTATCTTTCGTAGGTTTCTCGCTTATACCATAAATACGAACCTAACCCTAGTAATGTACGCAATTTCCGTGCCTATAGGGATTTTACAATATATATACTAAAAAGAATTATATATCTAATTTTTGAACGTAATACATGCTACTATCATCAGTAAGGTCCTATTAGCAAAATGATCTTAGTTTGAAATTATTTTACATGTGACAATAATGCTTGGGAAATTCAACCATTCATCTCCGTTATCACCATATCATCACTCAAATGCTTGGTTTAAGAAGGCATCAGCTAACATCTCCCCTACGTGGACCTGAGCTCGGGTACTAAGGTGCAGGCCATCTGGTTCAAGTGGCAGGCCCTTGGCATCAACAGTTATCACATTCGGCAGTTCAATTCTCAACTGAGCTTCCCTCACCGTCTCTAAGAAAGGCCCTTGACCCGAGGCCAAAGCCACCTATAAAAAGTAAAGCAATTAATTAGCTGTAAAATTTACAAAGTTGCACCACATAATAGTTGAACAAAATTTGGACAAGTTAACTTATCAAGTTTCTTGATCTATGTAGATCAGTCCATTTTGGTGTGACTATTTGTTCTGAGATAACTTGAAGTAAAAGTATCAGGTAAATTATTAATAGTAAAGGCTGTTAAACGAAGTATACTACTTGATACTCTGCTTAACTCGTTAAAAATTCGATTCGGCTTGCTAATTGAATTGAGTTCAATCATTTTTATTACTAGTTAAAGTTATCAAGTTGAGTCGAGTATTTACGATGATCTATTCCATCATCTTGTGCTGTACTCAGCTTGAATTGACTCGATATTCGTCTAAATATAATAAATTTTAAGTAGTTTATATTAATTCATTTATGTTATATTCTATTTTTATGTATTAATTTGTTTAAGTAAATAATTTAATACATAATATATAAAAGTAGTAAATAAAAACTTGATACGCAATTCATACAATGAGTTACGTGCAAACTTCTTGACTCGCTATAAATATTTGAGTCATATTCGAATGTGAAAATCTGTGTTAGTTAAATACTCTACTAAACTCGAACTCTATAATTTTTATAACAAACCGAGCTCAAATAATCAGTAGACTCAATTACAACCCTATTTATGTTTACATAGGTAACATCAAGATATTAGACAGAAGAATTTCACAATAGAAAGCCAAGTTCTCAAGTTCACTGAGTACTATACGTACCTCCTTGCATCCCAACCAACACAGTCATATTTTTTTTGTGACATTTTCTTTAACAATATTAGTATCCAGGTATATATGTGCTTCGCAAACCTTAATATTCATAAAATAAAAAAATAAAAAAATTAGCTATATCCCTTTTGGCAGAGAGAGTTTAATTTAACAAGAATTATTCAGGCTTCTCGGAAATTTTATACTGACTACTGCTAGACTCGTCCTCAGCAAATAAATAAAATCTAAGACACAAAAATTTCCAGATGCGGGAACTAGAGATTTTCTCAACCTAATGCGTAAAAAAGCGAGCACGCATTCAAGCACGCATTCAAACAACATATAATGATAAATTTAGCAAAAGAAAAACATACATATACTGATAAATCATCTGGATTTAATTTTAATTAGAAGCCATGGCATTAACCACAGCAGCTTTTTACCGTCGGCATCAGCTATGGCGACGGTTTTAGGCTGCAACCTTCGTTTTTGGTCGTTACCATCATCCCCTTTTAAGTTTCTTTTGTAAAGCAAAAAAAATGAATGTGTCTATATTGGGCAAAATTATACTTATTTTAATGCACGTCGTGATCCTAACATTATTTTTGTATACATAGTCGTTAGTATATTAAATTTTAACTAAAAAAAAACATGTACCTGGAGTAAAGGAAGCATAGGAGACTCCAAATCACTACGCAGGTCAAGAATGAGTCTCTCCATTTTATGCTTATACAACTTCGCATCCTCTAACCTAATCGTATCTCTCTCGCCTTGAAACCATAAAATCGCCCGAATTATCCCACCACCTTCAACAGCCACCCGAGCCCTCTTAACCAACTCATTATAAAACACACTCCCACGCGACCATTCGCTAATACTAGTCCCTCCCACAGCACATGGAACCAATCCCACTGCCCCTAGCCCAAGATTCCTATCCAGAACAGCATTGGCAAATGCCATTCCTGGCCCAACCCCACAAGTTTTGTTCACATCAATGTCTATATGGAGTGGCTCATGTGCTATTTCCCAACTCAATTGTGCGTTTAGCCGGAGAATTGCTTGGTTCTCTCGGCACTCAAAGGGAATATTACCGTCCCAGAAGCTTTTGGCTGCGCCTCCTCTCCCTGCCATGTTGCTCTGCCCTGCTAGTATGAATATGTTTTTTTGTGAAGGACAAGAGGAGTTGAGGGATTTTATATGATTCTGCCACCAGAAACAGGACAAAAGCATCCAACAGAATAAGAATAATATAATTGCCTTATTTTGCATCATAATTGAGTACTTTCTTCTAGGCCAAAAGTTAGTACTATTACTTCACAGTATCAAAATAAGATGGGGGAAGAAGTGCAATGCTACAGAATGGAATTTTTATGGTTCAATTGACACTATTCATTGTCTTTGTAAACCTTTATCCTGCAAGTTTATATTTAGAGTCGTATAGAACGTCTTCCTTGGCTAATATGGTAACCAGATCCAACAATATCTATGGGTTCTTTTTTCTTTTCTAGTACGAACTTCAAAAAAAGAGTTTTAAATATATAAGATCGACCGAATCAATCAATCAACTATCAACTATACATAAGTTTTACAAATTTTTGGTTCAAGATTTTCTTTTCCTATTCAAATTCAAATTAGTATAAATATTATCCAAATTTGTAACTATTAAATATTATCCAAATTTATAAAGTATCCAAAAGAATCCCAACCTGCTAGAAGAAGGAAGATAATTTTTATTTTTATAACTCTAATAGAAAAAGGAATTTCTAAAAGAATTTTTATTTTTAGTTCTATCAATTTTATTACAAGCTTTTTTAATCACAATATTATGTAAGAAAATATATCTTAACAAATTTTATGTAGGATAATTCTATTATTAAAATTTCATTAAGATATTAATATATAAAAAAATATCTTGAAATATCACACGATTTATTATATTAATACCACTTGTGAATTTTATTATTAAATTACTGTCTTAACTAAATTAAAAATTCATTAAATTAAAAATTTTCCAAAAATTGTATTAATAATATATATAAATATTTTATTAAACCATAATAACTATAAAATAAGTTGAAATTTATAGTAGAAAAGTATTGAAAAGGAACCCTATCTATTAGAAAAAACGAAGATATTTTTTATTTTTTTTTATCTCTAATAGAAAAAGAAAACTTCTAAAAAATTTGGTTCTACCAATTTAATTTGCTACAAACTATATGTAAGATAATATATCTTTAAAATATGTAGGATAATTCTTTTATTACAATATAGTTAACATATTAAAAAAATTCTCTAAACATATCACGTCTATTGTATTAATATCAGTTGTGAATTTCATTATCAAATTAATGTCCTAACCAAATTAAATTCATTAAAACTTAAAATTTTATCAAATCACACGATTAATTGTATTAATAACATATGTGATTTTTAAAACATAATAACTGTATTAGCCTACTGTATAATTAAAACCTAAAAGTTGGATTTACCCATTGGTTTCATAAATTTTTTTTGGCCCATTACTTTTTAATTCAAATTAGTGTAAGTACTTTCCAAATTTATAATAATTAATGCTATCCAAATTTGTAAAGGTTTAAAAGAAATTAAACCCTAAACTACAAAGAAAAAAGTAAGATATTTTTTGTTTTACATAGATAGGAAAAAGAACTTCTAAAAGAATTTTTATTGTTAGTTCTGTCAAATTTATTACAAGATTTTTTTTTATCACAATTTTATGTAACTATAAGACAATATAAATTAAAATTTTCATGCAAAATAATTTTATTATTCCTATTTTATTAAGATATTTAGATATAAAAAAAATCGCTTAACGTATTATGCGATTTAATTATATTCATATTACTATGAATTTCAATATTAAATAAATGTTCTAACTGAATTAAAATCATTAAAACTTAAAATTTTAGCAAATAACACTATTAATTATATTAATAATATATGTGAATTTTTTAAAAACATAATAACTATAAAATTAGATGGGAAATTATAATGGATTCTTTACTAACTAATTGTCATAATTAAATTAAACTGTACTAAACCTTGAGTTTCATAGATCTATTTGAATAAGAACTTAAAGCATAATATAAACACTAATATATAATTTTATTACAAACTTAAATAAAATTAACATACTTATTTTTTGATAATCATAACCAAAAAAATCAACACTTTATGTAAATATTTAGCTTAATAATTGATTGAAAGAATATACAATTTATTGTTCAATAATTTATAATTTAGATAAATATTTAATACTATAATAACTATAATTTTTAAAATTCTAATTAAATATTTATAATTAATTATTTATTTTAATAATTAACATACTAAATCATTATTCACATCGCTCATGGTTGATAAGCTTATATAATTAAAAGAACAAATTTAATTTTACAAAATTTTGGTTTAGCTTTTTCTTTTTTTCTATCCAAATTAGTAAAAGTAGTATCTAAATTTGTAATAATGAAATATTATCCAAATTTGTAACGTATTCAAAAGAGACCTTAATCGGTTAGGAAACGTAAAAGTATTTTTTGTTTTTATATCTCTATTAGAAGATGGTACGTACACCTAAAAGATTTTTTTATTTTTCATTCTACCAAAATTATTATAAGATTTTTAACTAAAAATTATTTAAGATAATATATCTTGACAAAGTTTATGTAGGATAAATTTATTATTACAATTTTATTAAGATATTTAATTTTTAGATATATTCAATAAATTTAAAAAATATCATTATTAAATTATTAAAGCAATTAATTAAACTATATAGTGCATGTTTTCTTTCTCAAATATTACTATAATCAATTTAATGTAGTGCAAATGTAATATCCAAGAAATTTGTAAATACTTATATTAATGAAAATATGGAATTATTTAAAAATTATTATATGCACCTATGTGTTTACGTGTGCTATGGAATTAATAATTCAATTTAAATTGAATTAAGGAATGTGATAATTAAGAAATAAAATGATGATGATAGTGAGCTTAAATTATAATTAATTTGAGCCTTTGTAATATGTCTTGTGTGACATAATTGTTAAGATGGACTAATTAATTAATTAATTAATTAAATTAATGGTGAGATAATTAAATAATTAAATAGACTAATGAGGATTAATATTTGAGTCTAATATGGGTGTCACATAATTTAATGTGACATGGTCCAATATGTTAGAAAATTAAAGTCCATGTATGTATGAGTTACTAGAATTATTAATTAGCCTAATAGAAAATAATTGGACATGGCCCATGGAATTAATTAGTAGTCCAATAAATATTGTTTAGACTAACCCAATGTGCATAAATGATGTTGGTATATATGTATGTGTGTGTGTGTGTGTGTACATATATAGGTGTGCATGAAAAAAAATAATTATATTACATATATATATACCCCAACCGTAGCCCACCCCCACCCTAGCCAAAGTGCTGATTTTTTTTACCTAGAGCCTGTGAAGTGGCATAATTAGCAAGGAAATGGTCTAATGTCCATAAATGTGAGATTAGGTAAATGCTTTTTATCTAAACTTAATTAACCCTTGGATAATGGCTTAATGTGTTGGACAAATACATGAAAGAATACAAGTATAGGAGGGGTATATGTATTTGGGAGATGTCTATAAATAGGAACTCTCAAATTAATTTACAAGGTTTACTAGCATTCTTGCTAAGTGTAGTATAGAAAGAAAATATAGAGAGAAGAGAGGAAAATAAGAAAAGCCAAGGAAGGCTTTTGCAAGTTGGTAATTCAACTAAAGAAGAAAATGGAGAGCTTAAAGAAGTCCTTTGTTAGAAGAAAAATAGCATCAAGAAGGTATAAATACTTCTAACCCTAAGTATTTACTTAAGTTAGCATGTTTTAGTTGGTAGTATGTATATTTATGCTTGGTTGTGGGAGAAATTTTGTGTGGACATCATGGTGGATTCCGAAGACATAAAAAATGATTTATGAATGAGAATGTGTTTGTAAGTGTTTTATGTCTAAATGAACAAAAGAAATGCATGCAAACTTAAAACCCTAAGTGTACTAGTTAAAAACATGAGATTTGGTACAAAATAAAATGAAATGTGTAAGCTATTTGCATGATCTAAAAATTGTATGTTGTCGATCTATGAGATCGAAAATATTTTAAGTGGAACGAACAAAAACGGAGCTAAAATAGATTTATAGCGAATTTCCTTATAAAACATGTCAAATGCAAATTCTAGCTTGAAAAACCAATAATTTTGGTTAACTAAATATGTTTAAAATTAACTTAAAAATTAGAATATTGTAGAGTTATGAGTTTTTGAAATAACAAACCTGGTTTGAGCTCATTTAGATGTAAAATGAGCAAGTTATGAAGGATTGAATAAAAATGTTAGTAAAATCAAAATCTACAAATTGGTTTTTGCCGAAGGGCCCTACAGCTCCGTTCTCAGTGTTAATTAGCACCGGTCAAAAAAATTTAGTTGACCGGGCCGGTCAAACCAGTTGGGTTAACCCGGTCCAACCTGACCCTACTCGGGGCGGGGGGAACATTTATTTTTAATTATAATAATAATAATAATAATAACAAACAAATAAAATTATTAAAAATTAATTTATTTGTAAGTTGATTAAAATAATGTTAAACAAATAAAATAATAATTTAAAATTATTTTATTTGTGAGTTAATTAAAATAATATTAAAGAAATAAAATAATAACTAAAAATTATTTTATTTGTGAGTTAATAATAAAGATTATTTAATTAACATTAAATATTTCCTTAAACAATTTAAATAATATTAAAATTTTATTTTAATTGTAAATTAATAATACATATTCAATGAAAATAATACTATAGATTATTTTAATTGTGAATTAATGAGACTTAAATAATTAAAATAATATTAAAGATTATTTTAATTATGAATCAATAAAAAATAAATAATTAAAATAATATTAACCATTTTTGTGAATTAATAAAGGACGAGCAATTAAAATAATACTAAGAATTATTTTAATTGTATACTAATGAAGCATAATTAAATTAAAATAAGTGTAAATGTTACTATAATTAAAAAATAAATAAATAAAATAATAACTTAAATTATTTTATTTGTGGATTAATAAGGTGTGATTAAAGAAAATAATAATAAGTTGTAAACAAATAAAGTGAGAACAACCTTAGCAGTTGGTGTAAGGGTTTAAATGACGCCCCCAAATCCGAGTCCCTCGAACCGCGGGTTCGGTGTTCACTATCCATCACTTGACAAACATTCATAAACTAAATCTTCAATAACTAGCATAAATTAAACATAAATTTATTACAAAACATACCATCAATCTCAGGTTTCATTAACCTTAACTATATCACAATTATCTTATAACCAAAAAGGTTTACAGTATAAAAATATAACTAATTACTTCTACTCGTTCGTCTTTCATTTGCCTTTGGACTCCTTAGATCACTCGGGCTTAGCTGAAAAATAGTTCATGATATAGCAAGGGTGAGCAACTACTTTGCTCAGCAAGTTTAAATAAACAATAAAGGATATATTATGAATGAAAAAGAATTAACTTTTGAAACTTCAACAATATTTTAAAATTGTGCAGGCATTCAACTTTGAATAACAACTTTCAATTGATTTAACATATTGCTTTTTCATGATGAAAGGTCACAAGACCGTGAACATACGTTTTGAGTATTTATAATACCCAATAGATATAAGACTGTCATTTCGTTTTGAATATTAACAATCATTTCAACTGCAATATCCGAAGATAGGTACTCTAGGTGATCAGCCTATCGTACATTTATATTGTGCACATTATAACCATCCAATTTTATTTTGACCAGAATTATTACATCCGGTCGTAGTTTTATCCTTTCATAATGATTTATTCATTTCAGCTTTTTTCATCAGATTTCACACCACAACAATATGGTTTGAACTAGTTTTAACAATATTCAGATTAATGAATTTGATACATACATGGTCTAGTCGAAACAATTAGCATAGATATTCCTATTTAAATAATTCATGATAAGAACAGTCATATTAACATATGCAATATTTAGCCGAAACCAAGAGCATAGATATATCTCTTTAAATAGTTCATTTAGAGAACCCGTCAATATAATTCATGCAATATCTAGCCGAAATAATTAGTATAGATCTTTTTCTTTAAATAGTTCGTAATGAGAACAGTCATGCGAATGCACATAAGTGCGAATATCAATAACAATACAGATATGAAATAATTCTTAATAATTATTTCATCATGTACTACGAAACTAGTTTCAATTTCTAGATACTTAACATAATAAAAACAAGTATATTAAATTTGCATAATGAAACGAGTTTGAGTTTTAGAATAACTTGTCAAATAATTACAAGTTAAGGTTCAGAGAACTTGCTTGTTCCGCTGACTACTGTTATTCAACTTAAAATAACTTCATTTGGATGATCTAACATTTAATAACATTGATATACCAATCAGCATCTCATATACCCTTATTATACAATACGTAAATCATCTAACATTTAATCACTTAATAATATTATCAACCTTTGATAATATTGTAATCACATAATTATCACTTAATCACATCATAATATTATCACATTTGATAATATAATAACCACAAATAAAAATTATTAAATGTTTAATAACATTTTAACCATTTACAAATATTATTTCAAAAATATTTCACTTAATCATCAATATTATTAATCATCTAATAATCTTCTTAATCTTTTAATCATTTCAAACACTTATTAACATTATTAATAATTAAATAATATCTTACACCCTTTCCAATAATATTATTTATCAAATAATATCTTAATCCTTTATAAATATTATTAAAAATTTAATAATATTTTACCCTCTTAATAATATTATTAATATTTTAATCCTTTATTATTATCATTAATTATTTAATAATATTTTATTCACTTACTAATATTATTAACCATTTAATAATATTTTAATCTTTTATTAATATTATTAATCATTTAATAATACTTTAATCATTTATTAATATTATTAATCATTTAATAATATTTTATTAATTTTCTAATATTATTAATTTTTTAATAATATTTTATACCTTTACTAATATTATTATTCACTTAATAATATTTTAATTATTCTAATATTATTATTTTATTAAATCACATTTTCTATTCAAAAGATCTGACCCGGCTCGTTTTTTATGGCCCGACCAGACTTGATCCGACCCGGTTAAATAAAAGTTAATTTTTAAAAAGTCTAAACAACCGCTACAGCAGTGATGACCATCGCTGCGGCGGTGACTCGCAAAAGGTTTGACGGCTGCGGAGGTAGTTCATTTTTGTCAAAACCCTAATTTTTTGAACTTAATTTCTTTGGTTCAATCTTTCATACAACATGCAATACATGATCAAACGATCTTAGATATGTTATGTTAGGTTCATAACCTAGTATTTTCTGAGTTTTCAAGTATTAAATAACTTTTAAAATTATTTTTTGACAATAAAAATCAATATCAATCATCTAAGGTTTCTAAATGACCCTTTTTTTTTATTACCAAAAATCTCATAACTTCTTAGTTTTAACTTTATTTTTGACGATTCAAGTTTTGTTATGATCGAAAATAACCCATCTAGCATACAAGATGCAAAAATCACATAAACAACTTATATATCATAAAATCACACATAATCAACCTAGACATCCAACTAAGGTTTTAAAACAAAGTGTGTTCATCCAACCTTTTCTTCTATCATTTTTCATACCAAACATGTTAGAACATCTATCTAGCATATTTAACCATGGATCTTCTTCACATAGATTCTTACACGACTCACATGACAAAACATACTACAACAATAAACTACAACAATAACCTACTACTTATGAACTAAAGTTTTAAAATGAGAATACTTTTTAACCTTATGGATCTTGAGCGCTTGTTCGTGCTATATCTCCCATCCCTTCTTGAATGAACCTCTAGAACAATATATCTAACTTACGACACTTAGAAGTGCTCTCACAAATGCTCTCTAGCTTTTCTCTCAGAGCTCTAGAGCTCTCTCTATTTCTATACTTGAAAGCTAGCAAATGACTAACAAACTTTTCTAAGCATGGGGAACACTACTAGGAAATCGAGATATAGCGACGGTCGCCGACCGTCGCTATATGGGGGAAGACCGTCGCTAATAACATCTTGCGACGGTCGTCGACCGTAGCCATAGGAGCTGTCGCTATAATATTTAGCGACGGTCATTTACATATATAACGACGGTCGGACCGTCGCTACCAAATAGACTAAAAACGCCCCTGCGTTCTTTTAGCGACAGTCAATTCAAACAAATAGCGACGATCGTGACCGTCGTTAAAATCAATTAATAAATTCACTACTGCGACGGTTGGAACCGACTATCGTTATAGGTTTGTACAAAGTTATATGGGGACGGTCCTTGACCGTCGCTATAGGGCTATTAATTCGTGAAAATCATTTAAAGAATGCATTTAGCGACAATCTCTGACCATCGCCATAGAGTTTCCAGCCTTTTTTTTTTATATATTATTGTTATTATTTTACAATATTTCTTATACACCTGAAGAAGCATACTTTAAATCAAACGTACAATAACAATTTAAATATAATATTTGCAGCTAAAAGAACAAAATAAAAAAAAAACTAGCATTTAAATTTACAAATTAAAGTATATAATTTCACCACAATACATAACTTAATCCAAACTAGTGTTACTATTACATCAAAATTAGTTTACGTCAAAGTTTTACATAACAAGTACGAGGCACATCTCAAAGATCATGTGGTACATTATTCTAGCCACTTTGATCTCCTTCTGTCGATAGAGCCTACAAATTAATTAACAGGTGTTTAATCAACAATATTAACTATAGGTGAAATTGTTATTCCATACAAAGAGAGTAAGAGAGCTAGACCTGAATGTTGGAATCAACATTCGAAATTGGCATTCTCTTGAGCAATTCTGCAACAATCGCTTGCAAATCATCCACTTTCCTTACAGTTTCCTCCACTTTTTCCAATTTAGCTCTCAATTCTTGATTCTCACGTTCTAGATCTTTATTTGCGTTACAAAACCCCCAAGTGTTTGTAGTCGTTGCACCAACTCTACCTTGTCGAAGGCGACCATGGCGCTCGGGCCCAAGCACTTGTGCAAGTATATCATTTTGGCCCGCAGATTGTACATTACTGCTTCCCACAGCCTCAGCTTTCTTTAAGTCTATAATTTTTTGCTGTGAAAATATATAAAACACTAAGTCATGCTGATAAAATGAATAAATCTAGTGACTGTAGAACTTAAATACGAACAACACACATTCATCTTTTAGCTAATAAGAGATGACAACACAGGTAGTTTCCAATGAGAATCAAAACAATCCAGTCGTTAAAGAAACGTCATTGTCAAATCTCAACTCAGTGCAATCAACTATCAACAAACTACAATACATGTAACTTCCTGAGTGGTAGCCTACAATACATGAATTCTTTATTCTAATGACAAACACTGCATTTAAAAGCAGTTGGTTTAATTCCAAGAAATTAATGTAGTTTGGATTTTTAATGTGTCAAACTTTAATTTTTCGTCTTCTTTAAGAAATTATCTATTTAAATATGCTCGACATTATGTATAAAAGATGCATATAATAAATAAACTAAAATAGATAGGCATCCATGCCCAGACAGATGCAACAAATAGCAACAAACAAGACAATACTACTAAAACAGGGTATATAATAAAATGAAACAAATACAACCTGCTGTAAATAGTTTTGTAGGTTATATACATGTAATGTGGATGATCTCTCTCTTCTTCCTATGCCTGTAACTTTAATTGGTGTTTGTTTTCTTGTTTTATGTTGTTTACTTGCCTTAAATGCAAGTAAAAATAGTATGCAAAGTACAAAGTATCAGTACATACTACATTTGAGTCCGCTCCCGGTATAATTGACTTGTCACTTCGAGTGTGGGACTCTATATACATATCAGCTCGATCTATCTCTTTTCCTTTCTTTTGGTACTATAAATAAAACACAGAACATAATTAGGAAATACTCTACTAATAGATGTCTAATACCCGATAAAAGGAAGGAAAAAAATAGAAATAACATCAAATATTATCAATTCATGCTTCTTTTTTGGAATTGATTTAGTGCCCAAAGTATGACCCACCAACATATTTTGACGATTCTCACGATTTTGAGTTGTTATTTTCTGCATTGCAAGCATTTATAAAATAATAATAATCTTTAACAATAAGTAAGAAGTGATAACACATAAAATTGGAATAAACATAACATGTGCATCATCGCTTAGCCAATAATCAACCAATGCAACCCATTGATTTCGATTTACGTGATCATTGTTGGTAGTATTTGCTATTAATGTAGCACGATCACCGGGCAGAAAATTACGAGTCCTTAAGTTAGACTTCCAATCTTTCCACCTAGCGTTCAGGATGACCATGATTTTTCTTTTAGCGTTGGGATGATTTGTGGTAAATTGTTTCTACAACAAAAAAATTTACGCATATATTAATTTACATACAACTTAACTCAGGAAAAAAGTCCATGACAAATTATATATATAAAGTGATATGATAAATTAATAACCTGAATTTCATCCCAAGCCCTTTGCATGCAAGTCTCATTCATACTAGACCATGATGGAGTACTTATTGGAAAAAATTCACCATTGCGAGCAAGACAACCAAGAAAGGTTGTCAATTTGTTGGCATCTCCCCCAACAGGTTGACCATCGTCATCGTAAATGACAGCTTTTGGTGCACCTGTATAGGACCATAAATTTGCAACCATTGTTGGTCCACGCTTCTTTTTTGGTCTACAACCTAAAAAAGATATAAAAAAAATATCAAAATAAGATGCATAACATGCTGATAAATTTGTTGAACATGCTTTATAACATTATTAGGATGAATATGGTATTAAACTAATTTGTTTGTGCAATTTTGTTCAATGACAGCTTTTTCGTAAGAAATTTTGTGACTTGCATTTGCCAAAGCATGATGACACCGTTGTTTTGGTGGATGGAAGTGAGCAAGAAAGATGTTTTGGTTTTTCAACTGATTGCACCTTGCAAATTTAAGGCAACTGTCAAATTCCCCTTCTTTATGTTCATGGATTACTTGAACATTAATGCACTATATCAAAAGAACCAACGGCAACGGAGAAGAAGAAGAAGAAGAAGCAGCGGAGAAAAGAAAAAGCAGAGCAACTAGCAGTAGAAAAGAAGGAGCAGCAGCCAGCAGATATTTCATTCAGAGATATTTGGTTTTATGACTCTCATTAAGCTTGTTCATTTCTAGGTGTACATGCACATGTTTTTTCTTTGTTGAAGTAGTTAATTGCCTTCTTGTCAAGCCAAATATGATGAACTTATTTTTTTGATTGTGCGTGTATGTTCATGTGTGCTTTTGATTTGTGTATTATTTGGCCCATTTTTGAATGGTTTGGGAGTTTTGATTAAATGATTGTTGTTTGGCACCAAAACATCATGGTCTCAAAACTTACCTCTATTCTACTACTACATCATAGTTAGGTCACTTTGATTGCCTATTATTCAAATGGTATTAAATTTGGACCACAAAATAATAATAATAATAATAATAATAAATTAGCAAATTGTTTCCTCAAATGATAAGTACTGCAGAAACTTACTAATGTGCATGTTGATGACTTATTCAGTGTCAACCAGAAATAGAACTTAACATGATTGTTACAATAACAACACTTTAAACAATTTAGTGGCATGTCCTATTGAAATTCCTCTACTCGGAACAAACAAAGTGTCTAGTGATATGATGCGGTCTGTTACTTAAATTGAACATGGTTTTTACCCATTTTTATCTTGGCAATCATGTATACTTACTGTATCTATAAGCTGGTTATTAGTTGAAGACATATCTTCAGAAACCCTGCATCACATGTAGCGAACTAGAAATTCCCTTCTAAGTGTTGTGAGCTTACCATTATCTAGTTTCAGTTGGAAATAGTTTGTAGTTTGAGGTCACTGTTCATTCTATAGCATTAAGGTGATTGTAAGCAGTTTACTCTAGGGGACAGAACTACCTATTGAAATTACTATATACGAGGGCACAGTATGTAGCACCGATGCTCTTATTATTTACATTTTAGTTGGTTTTCTAAACCTTATGTTGCTATTCTATAACACTGTCAACTCTTAATATTGTTTTTTACCTTTATTTTCCCTCTATGTTTCATTTGTTAACCTATGTCCTGGTGCCAGGGGTGGGTGATACTACGTGACACTGCAACTCTTATTGAATAAGCAAGATCCCTCACATCTCGGGTTACCAGAAATCGTTCGTTAAGAGACAATCAAACTAATATGCACAACATGAAAAGAATGAGCTATCGAAAAAGATGCTCAATTTAATTGAAATCTACTATGATGCTTTAGATGCTCCTAAAACTGGGAAAAAGGTTGTTCATGAAGTCTTTCTTTGACATTTGAAGGCTATCTATCTGCATCATATGTATAGGATGAAAAAGTATCACTCTACCTCTATTCTAGGACAAATTTATGATACAATACTGTTAAATCAAACTGAAAAATTGTGTGTGTGTGTGTGTGTGTGTGTGTGTGTGTGTGTGTATTGGAAATAATCTATAGCAAATGTTGAGCATCATTTATAATAAATATCAATTACTCAAATTCAACTAAAATATACAATAACAAAATACCTGCATCATCCTCATTAATAGCATCTGCAGCTGTTGCATGAGACTCATTGACATTGGCATGAGGTTCAATGACATGGGCATCATTATCATTATTTTCATCAAACTGTGGGTCATTAGAACTACGCGCACGAGATCTGGATGCTCTATCACATGCCATAGACTGATGTTGCAAGGTACTACTAATCATTATAATACCAATAAAAGAACACATCAGATCGTGTTCTAATCTGGTTGGTTTTGTTATTTTTCGTTGAATGATGCAGAGTTCCTAACTCGAATGTCTACAAATTGAGTTAGTTATTTTATTTATTTATATTGATTCAAGTATAGGGCTCTTTGTTTTAAAATGAAAATAAGATGTATCAGTTGTACTTTTTCCTGAAAATTGTGATAAGATTATAACTTTGCTAAGATTTCAGTAAAAATCAAATTTTATTGAGAGAATGATCTAAATTTACGTGCAAGCTCTCTCTCTCTCTCTCTCTCACGCACGCATACACATACACGATCAAACTCTCTCACCAGTGATTGTCATATGTGTAATTTTTTTGATATCTAACTAGTTAACGACAAAAAAATCCAATCTTTATCAAAGTTCGAAAAGATTAATCAATGTTTCATCAAGTGTTCCAGAACCAAGATGAATATAGTTTTAGTCCAAATAATCACTTGGATAGTTTTTAGTATTAGCCGGACTAGCGAAACTGTTTTTATTATTTGACTCGCTATACAGTCTACCTAAACAATTAAAAGAGCCAACATCAGGCAAACAAGCAGAAATGCCTAAAATCTCGTAACTACCTTAACTAGTTATTTTAAGCAGAGATGCTGGACTAATTGCTAATTAACTCACCAACAACATCTTCAGAAGGCACTTCAGCTTCATTCAATGTGGTAACTATCTTCTTGACCTTTTCAACTGTACCATTCTACATGGATATATATTTTAAGCCATGATTTATAAGACACTTCACACAACACAAACATATGATCACATCATATCTTTGACAATATGGGCAAGCAAACACTATTAAGCAACCACTGTGTAAATATATTTAGTATACATATATTGCTGCTTAGTTTCTCATATTATATCACATAAATTTTTTAGTGGAAAATTTCCAAAGAACAAAGCTATTTTCGTACTGCTGCACCCTGTTTGTATTGCTACTAAAGTTGACAATACTTAACGTGCCATTACAAGTAGACCATACAAAATAAACCAAAACATAGGCTTTGGAAATAACAGGAAAGCTAAAGAAAGAAAAACATATAATATGCGCTCAACCCAAACCAGTAGTAGCAATTTGACAGCAATCAACTTTTTTAAATTGTAAAATGACTAGCCTACAAATTATTACATGAGCAAACGTTTAATCACAAACATGACTTGAGAACCAACCTAGCATATTATTACCTACATCAGCTGGGTTACGACGACTGATATCAACATGTTTTGTATTAGATGTTCCTACTCTTTCATCCAAGTTTTCACTTTCTTCATCAACTTTCAAATCCTTCTCAAAAAATTATGTATTCTCTTGCGCTTCTTCTTCCATTACTAACCTAATAAAACCTCATGAAAATAATTCACAGTATGTTACCTGAAAAGACCGACTTCAATGTATGTAATATAGGACCAAAAAAGGACATTGGAAATTCACAAGTCCAGCAAAACATATTAGTACAACTTAACAAGTGTACTAGGAGATACTTATAGAATTTTGAGGGTTGCGGCAAGCAATTGTTTTCTTCTTCTTGTTGTCCGAACTGAGGCAAGGCAGCATCCAAACCAAACACTGCAATTTCGGCTAAAAAATTCCAGCAAAACGAAGCCCTAAACTCAAATTGAAAACCCCCCTAAACTAAACGATTCATATATACCAAAAAGCATGAATTTTTTCAACAAGCACCTAATATTCTAATCTTAGTAAGCCTTAATTCAAAAAATATAACACGGGACATCAATAAACTGAACAACCCAGATAAAGCCAAAAACCATAGAAGAAAATTAAGCAAAGCGAACTAACTAGATAGAGCAATCGTGAGAGAGAGAAATCTTTCTAGCCCGTTATCACTACTTCCGTTGTGAAGAGTGCGGATGAGATTTTTGTGTGGGTTCGTAGTAGTGATTTAGTTGAGTCACGAAGAGTGAGGTTGCGATTTGTGTGGGGAGGAAATAGACTTCGCGTGGAAAATTGAAGGGAGGGAATATCAGATTTGGGGAAAATGAAGGAGGAATGAATAAGCCTCTCACTACAGTGACTATAGTAATGAAAGTACTGGAAGGAGATTTTAGGGGAAAATTTCAGCAAGGAGGGAGCGTAAAATTTCATTTGCTAAAATAAAAGGCTTATAGCGACGGTCAGGAGTCGATCGTCGCTATAGGGCCTATTTTACTCTTTTTTAGCGACGGTCTACTACTGACCATCGCTACAGGGCCTATTTTACCCCTTTTTAGTGACAATTAGTAGTAGACCGTCGCTATAGGGCCTCTTTTCCCATTATATAGCGACGGTTAGGAGTCGACCGTCGTTTTAGGTAATATTTTCCTTTATATAGCGACGATCGACTCCCAACCGTCGCTATAAGACCTATTTTCCTTCTACAGCGACGGTTCCGCCTCGACCGTCGCTATACATTGATTTTCTAGTAGTGGAAGCTCTTATTTATAGATTTCTAGGAACACATCATTAACTTTCTTAATCATCTAACATTGGTGAATTTAAAGCTCTAATTAGGATTACTATAGCATGAAATGACCACTTGATAGACACTTTGAATGACTAGGGTGGTTGGAGAGTTGTTGAACCACTTAGTACTCAAACTTCACCAAATAAGCAAGCTTCACATCCATGTGAGGCCCAAAATTCGAGAATAACTCTATAATTACTCCAATTTGGCTTTATTTTTTATGTCCTATATAATTATATAAGCATCCATATATATATATATATATATATATATATATATATATATACATATTCACCTATACATGCAAATTGGGATCCACTTTGGACCTTATAATTAGTTCTATTTGGACTTTGAATTACCATTGTTTGGGCTTAACAATTTAATTCATTTGGGTTACTAGTTCAAACATTTCATTTACCAACATTGGGCTCTCAATATTTAAATCAACTGGGTTAACTATTCTCACTTGAATTAAAAACAAGTATCGGGCTAGTGTGAATTAATTTGGACTCACCATATATTTTCTATATGGTTCACTAAATAAATCATAAAATGCTACTACATTGGGCTCATTAAATAAACACATTAGTTTAATTACATAATTCAATTAGACTTACTATTTATAAGTCAATTAAGTTAGTTTACCAAACATTAACGTTTAGCATATCTTGAACTTGTTTGTTAAACCCTAACACACATACATACAAGTATTCCCACATTGGATTAATTTTAATAATTTATTTATTTCTTCCCCTTCATAAATCGTACAAGTAATTCACTTGGTGATTATTAATCTTCTTGTTTGCTATTTAAAGTCAACATTCAAGTTATGTGATTTCATCACATAAACTCTTCTTACATTTCTTTTTATTCTTTAGTTAATTCGAATAAATTAAATTAACCAACTTACTACCTCTCATCATACAACATAAGCACATTCATAACATATTATTGCACATCATATCATATCATTACACATCATATTTTCTCATGAATATTATATATATATATATATATATATATATATATATATATATATATATATATATATATATATATATATATAATTAAGTTCGAAATTTTTCAAATTATTACAACGGATCTTAGAAGGGTTGGTCCGGGCTAAAGAGATAAGGCCGACTACGATTGGAAAACTCCATATTATCAAATAAATAAATATAGTGAGAACACTTTACTTGTAAAATAATTAAAGGTGATGAAGAATAATGAAACAAATAGAATAACGTTAAACATTATTTTGTTTGTGATGATTAATGAATAAATTAAATAAAGGTAATGAAAGACAATAATATTCAGATAAGTAATTTTGTTTAAGAAGTCCTAGTTGTATAGAACTAGTGAGCCAGAACGATTAGATCATTATACGGAGGTTATAGAAATTAACCGCTAGATGAATATGTTGAACATATGTTGTTCAAATGATAAGCAGTCAAAGTCGGTTAGAGTCAACGATCCAGACAAGTACTTTAACTTGTACTTTTATTTATCGTACAAATATATTTAATTGATGGAATAATTCCTGTTCATTTATAATTGTGTGAAGATTAAATTATAAACTCTAAAACATGATTTAAATCATCATATTCTTGAATGATTATTCGAACACTGTATGCGAACATTGAACATATCAATTGTTCATAATTGTGTTGAGACGTACTTCTATGTCACTTGTATCGGCTAAACCAATGATATGACTGATTGTTAACCAATCATAATTCTTTGTGTAAGCTATCCAAACCAATTGCATTAGTGCGGACTCTTATGATATACTGAGATAAACAATTATTTTAAGTCGGGGAACCGATATGCGTGAACAACATGTCTAAATGCTATGCATAACATATGGTACTTTAGGCTGATCACCCATTGTACTTGTTTATATTGTGAATTGTCAGTGAAATACTATTAATTCAAACACGTGTTCACGGTCTATGGAGGTCACTCAGTACAAAATACACATTAATTTAAAAATATTGAATCTTTGATTCTAATTAAAAAATTTTTGATTCATAGCGACTCTTCACTACTTGAAATGATCTGTTTTGAAACTATTGACACTATTTTGTTCACAATTCAAATTCTTAATTCCTGAGCTATTAATTACTGTTACATCCCTTGAGATTATAAAACCTTACATATAAAAAGTTTACTTTTATTGCTTTATACTTGCTGAGCAAACTTGTTACTCATTCTTGCTTTCCTTAAATATTACAGTTAAGACTGAATAAGGCACCAGCTCGAGAAAAGATAGGGCAATGTTGTTGAATATACTTAGCGTGATGTCATAAATTTGATATTGTATTAAGACTTAGGTTTAGAATTTATTATTTAAGTTTTATTTTGTATTAGTTATGGTTGTGAGACTTGGGACGAGAATATTTATGTTAAATTAATATAAATATTTCTATTATTCTGCATTTAATTGTTATTAGCATGTTGTATGAGTTGGATCGTGAAACACCAGATTCGAAGTACATGTATCTGAATTTGGGGGCGTCACAACAAATTTATTATGAATCAAATCAGATAATTATTATATTTTTAAAACTTTAATTGAGAATTAATATCTTTTAAGATATTATGTGGTTAAATTATATTAATATTGGTCATAAATTTTATTACTAAATTAATATCTTAACTAAATTAAATTTATTAAAAATTAAAATTTTATCAAATAATTGAATTAATAATATATGCGGATTTTTTTCAAACATAATAACAGTAAAATTAGTTGAAAAATTATAGTTGATTCCTTACTAACTAGTAGCATTAACTAAATCAAAATTTATTAAAGCTTTAGTTTCATAGTTCTATTCATATTAGAGTTTCAAACAAGTTTTGTTAATATAAAAATTAATATAGAATTCCATTACAAACTTAAATAAAATTAAAATAATTATTTTTTCATAATAATAACTAAATAAATTTATACTCTATTTAAATATTTAGCTTAATAATTAATCAAGAGAACCTACAATATATAATTCAACCGTTTATTAATTAAATAAATATTTAATAATTTAATAACTATAAATATCTTCTTAAAATCTTAATTAAATATTTACCTTGCATTTAATCGGTTGGCTTAATAATTAATATAACAAATTTTTATCTATACCATCCGTGCTTCCTACAGGGTTGTTGAGCTTGTAATTCTAGTTAGGAAAACTATGACAAATATGAAATCTAGAATTATATTGCAAGTTATTTATTTATTTATTATTATTAAGCAAAAAAGGAATCTTTTTTGTTCATTCCAAGTTTTTAGAGAAAAAATCTATTATTATATAATTAAAAGCACGTAAAAGATCCTATTTTGGTACGAGGTCTACATTATTAAAAGTTGGATGAGATACCACAAATAAAAATTTAATTATGATTTTTACTAATATAATGTATATTTTGAGTACTTACATAGTGCTCTGTCTGAGTAGGCGTGTAATTCAAATTTATTGTCAATCCGTGACAATAATAATATGTTAATATAAACATGATAATAAAACCGTGATATCAAAATTGAAGATAATTTTGAAGATATTAGGTTATTTTATATTATCACAAAAATATTTATATGATCATATTTATTTACAAGAATTATAATCTCAGGATTATGATATATAATATTATAATTCATGGGATTATAATTTCAAGATTATTAATCCTAAGATTAAATAGTCTTGATATTATAATACCTGATTGAATACGGTATTAAATAATCTTTCATATTAAACTATTTTATAATCCACGAACTAACAGTTACAAGTCTAAATTTAAAAATAAACAAGACACTTGAGATTAATAAGTTTATTTCAAGTGTAATTCTTATCAACAAATATAACATTAAGATTATAACACATGTCATAGAATTATAATATCGAAATTATAATTTTTGTAAACAAATATGACCAATTGTAAAACCCAAAAAAAACAAAATTACTCAAACAAGTAAAAGTTTCACTCACTTTCTCAAGTCTTATGATTGTACCCGAACTCCTACAGTAAGAATCAACCGTGGAAAATTCTATCAATTTTTCTTTATTAAGATAAGAAATAAATGTAATTTGTTTGTATTTAGTAATGACATTGAGGATATAATTATTAAAAAATAAAATTGATTAATACAATTAAATGTACCTTTACAATAATTAAAGATCTGAAGAAGATAATTATGAGTGAAAAAGTTCTAGCTAAGCAACTGAAAGTAATTTAATCATATTTAGTAATGAATTTGAGAATAAAAACAATTGAATGTACTTGTACTTTTATACTTTCGTTTGGTAACGATTACAAAAGGATTTAATATAATTTAATTATGTAAGATCCCGAATTATGAAATATAAAATATAATTTTTCTTCATATATATTTTTTCATGAAACAGTAAGTGGTTAAATTGACAAAATTAAAAGTTAAGGATGTTATGTGCAAATTTAATTATGTCGGACAATATTCGTTTGGTCGGGGAATATTTGTTTTGTCAGGGTATATTCGGGTCGTACGACGGCGCCGAAATAACTAATTATTGGTGGACCCCACAACGGAATATTTGTTAGATACAGAAGACGACAAAAGTAACATTTTTAAATAAAAATAGTCAAATGTGTTATCACTTTTAACTGTTAAAATACCGGTGATAAAAGAATAGTAGCCTACGGTAAATTATAATATTTTACTGTAGCACGCGGTATTCTACAGTAGCACAAGGTATTGTGCGGCGTTTATATTATTGAACTGATAAATTAGTTATTACACAGTATTTGCATTATTAATCTGATAATTGACACCGTAACTGTTGCACATCATTTCATCAATAATTGTCACTATATAATATTTTATTTTATCAATTCAATAATTGCTTTTACGCATTATTTTATTTAATTGAATCAGTAATTGTCATTACACGGAGTGTTACATTATTGAACCAAATAACTGTCACAATAGCAAATATACTTTATAAAATATTATTAAATTAATATTTTATCAGTAGTGTGTTCTTAAATTATTGTTGAATTATTGTTATCATTATTATAGCATTACCCGAATTATTGTATAATTAATAAGTAGTTTGATTATAATAATAATTTAAATTGTGAATAGTAAGAAACACGTTGACCCATTGGTGGGGCCCACATGAGTTGGTGAAGTTGAAGAAATTTGCAGCACGAGGCTGCTGCTACTGGCGAGCAGCAGCCAGCCACCTACCCTCACCTACCATGCATAGTGCCCTATTTTCTCCTATAAATAGCTTGCTCAGCTGAATAAAAAAATCACACCTAAAACATAAAAATTTTCTATAAGAATTTTATGAGTTTTCTCTGAGAATTGTAAGGTTATCTTGAGTGTTTGAAAGCCAAAAGGAGTGCAGAAAATTTTCAAATAAGTCTTTTATTAAAGAGTAGTAATTTCATAAATTCCTATTTTTCACGGTATTCACAAATCTTCCTTTAGAAGACTCTTCTTTGAGAAGATTCATTTTTAAAAGCTTTCTTTGGAATATTATTTTAAAAACTATTTTAAAGTTGTTATATTATACTACAAAAATTATGTTAAATATATATTATTTTGATAGTTCATATTATACGAGTTATCATACACTTTGAAATTTATATGTGGTAATTACTAATTATATTATAAATATATAGGTTGATCAACCTCATTTTTATCAATATCCAGTCACGTGATAAGATAAGGAATATCATATTCTTTCATATTCTATTATTTAAACTTACTACGGTAAGAGGTATCATTCTTTTCATCATCATAAATGGTATTATTTTCTTACTTGTAAGGGATGTCATTTTCTTTCATACTCTTAAACTTACTACTGTAAAGGATTATCATTCTTTGATTCTCGAAAATAATATCGTTTCTTTCTTACTCATAAAATGTGTTATTTATTTTCATGTATTAAATTATAGGAATAACCTTACAGCGCGGATTACCGCCTGTTGGTGAATAACCTTTCGTATTCATTCCTTATTAATCTCTGAGAATAACCTTACGGCGCGGATTACAGCATGTTTGGTGAATAACTATTCGTATTCAAATTTTATTAAATTGTGGGAATAACCTTATTGCGCGGACTACCGCCTGTTGGTGAATAACCCTTTGTAAATTTTTTATTTGTCTCTTGTGGAAATAAATTGTCTACACAAATTATCACATGACACTTTTATTCCATATTCGTTTGTAATATCATTTTCTTTCATATTCGTAAGTGATATTATTCTCCTTTATACTCATAAGGGATACTATCTTTTTCATCTTCCATTATTCAAACTTACTATAGTAATGGATATTATTTCTTTTAACTTACTATGGTAAGTATTATTTGGTAAAGTTTCCTGAAATGATTACATGTTCCTTGATAGTTTGTACTTCACTTAATATCATTTCAACTGAACCTTCCTATTTTTCTAAACATTTCTATTAAACTGTAACCGTTATTCTGAACTGTGGATCTTGAATATCATTTTTGAATTTCACTCCACATCATGTTGACAATTTGGACATTATTTGAATCTACACAAAGTAAACTTCCGATACACATTGTTTATCCTGTTTCTTCTGTTCATCAATTGTATCACTATGATTTGTACTAATCATCAAGAATCAAGCTGTTGTAAATATATGTGGCCAGGGGCACAGATGCGATATAATTGTTGAACAGATAATAGGTTCAAGGTGATACATCTGTTCAGTGTCTTTTATGACATGTGGTGAAAGTTCTCTTTGGCCCGTAGTGCAAAGATGAACTGTTGTTTGGTATGATTATGACCAAAGATTGAATACTGGTATAATCATGACCGTTGGTGTTATATTGAATATCTTTGGCCCGTAGTGCAAAGATGAACTGTTGTTTGGTATGATTATAACCAAAGGCTGAATACTTGTATAATCATGACCGTTGGAGTTATATTGAATATCTTTGGCCCGTAGTGCAAAGATGAACTGTTGATTTGCATGATTATGACCAGGAACTGTGAATTTGTATTATCATGACTAATGGTATTTCAGATGATAAAAGTTGATAATATTTTTCCTAAAAAGAGAAGCGAGTGGACATTATAATCTGCATTATTCTTCTAATAGATTGCTCATTCCGCTACAATAATTGATCTGAACGTTGTTCAAGAATTTAACTGCAGTTTTTGATATAAACCTTTTGACAACTCAAGTTTAGACTGTGTGAGCCCAGATTTGAGGGTGTCACAAACTATATTTTGTAAGTATTTAAAAAGATTATGAGTCAATAACATTAATTGTGTTAGCTCGAAACAAATTCGGGTCAAAAATTAATTTACTCGTTAATTCTCGACAAACGACTAAACAATTATTTTTACATGCTCTTTTCTATTGTACGATTCAATTAATGTTAAGTGAAACTCAAAATTACTTCCTATTTGAAGTGAATTTTAATAAGGTATTTATGTCGACTTTAGGAATTATTTATGGACATTACCCATGAGTGTAGAGGTATCCCTTTTATTTCCTTAGTGAGATTTTTCATTTCATAACCTTGCTTCCTAAGATGTTATTAGGGTTCAATATTAAGTCAAGGCTAATTAAATAATTTTTTGCTTTGTTTTGTCTTATTTTGTTTTACTTTTTCTAAATTGAAATCATAAATCCACTTTAGTGAATATTATCAACTTTTTGAGGGACAATTATCAAGAATCCTATATACACATAAGTTAATTTATATTGGGAATTGATATTTTTTCAAGTTAATTTGATATTTTCGCAAGTGGATCCCATTTGATCTTGCGAAAATATCAAATTAGCTTGTGAAAATATCAATTTTATATGGTAATTAATATTTCTACAAGTTAATTTGATATTGTCGCAAGTAGGTCCCATTAATTCTCTTTATATTTTATGTAATAATAAAATTAGTAGGGATTTCCTTAAATTATTTTAAAATGTAAATTTATGATCGTTTGTTGACTTGGAGTACTAAAAACAGGATAGATGATAATTCGCAGTACATATCAACATTAAGATCTATCGCGACCTCCCTCAAATAGCAGCTTCAACAAACAAATAAAGAAACGGAATGTAAAGAACTCAGAACTAAACGTCGACATTCATCAAAATAGTATGAGAAATTAAGTCTTAACTAAATCATATAATTCTTCATTGGTTGTAGCCACTTCAATGGAAAGATCTTGTAACAACCAAAGGAAAACATTATAGGGCAAGCATACTAATATAAATAAAGTCTAGATAACACCAAATAAAGACGTTGAGACTGATCTAGAAAGCTAGATAGCTAGGTATGCGTCAGTGACAGCGAATGACGATTTTCCACCACTTAAGGAGTTCATTGGTGGCGAATTACGATGATGTATAGGATCTGGTCCGGCAGGAGCACTTCTCATGGATCTTTCACCAGTTAAGGAGTTCATTAGTGGTGGCGAATTACGATGATGTATAGGATCTGGCCCGGCAGGAGCACTTCTCATGGATCTTTCACCACTTAAGGATTTCATTGGTGGCGAATTACGATGATGTATAGGATCTGGTCCGGCAGGAGCACTTCTCATGGATCTTTCACCACTTAAGGATTTCATTGGTGGCGAATTACGATGATGTATAGGATCTGGTCCGTCAGGAGCACTTCTCATAGATCTTCCACCATTAAAAGAGTTCATTGGCGGTGAATCGCGATGATGTGGTCCGCCAGGGACACTTCTCATGGACCTTCCACCATCAAAGAAGTATCTGGTGCTGCAGTGTGCGCTCATGGACAACATTGAGAAGACAAGTAAAAACGAAAGCAGGCTTCTGGCTACAATTGAATAAGCCATGTCTAATAATAACACTAACGATGAAATAGCTAAATTACTTTGTGACTTTGTGTTCTATAAATAGGATTGTGAAATGGGAGATAGGACTATAATTACGATGTGAAATTACTTATTGGAAAAGGACTATATTTATGATTTGAATTAATTACTAGAAGATTATGATCTGAAATTAATTACTAGAAGATTGTGATCTGAAATTAATTACTAGAAGATTGTGATCTGAAATTAATTACTAGCTCACAAAATATTGTATTGAATGAGTCACCAGGATTACAAAAAGTTCGTATGAACCTATCTCTAGTTAAGTTAAAACAAATATAAGAGATGAACTTTATCTCTATTTCAAAGGTCGTGGCTTGAATCAATAAAATCTTAAGTATTTTTGGCTGCTCTTAAAAAAAGTGTCGTGGCTATAGAGAAAAATATACCGAGGGTCATTGGCCTAAGTGGTATGACTCTCCTAATGATAACTACGGGGTAGGAGGTTTCAACCTTGACAAATACAAGATTGGTAGAGTATGTATGTTTAATTTTCTGCTAAACTATCAAAAAAATAAAATAAAGATAAACTTAGTACCGACTTAATTCAAAATTTTCAATTAGATTTAGCAAGTGTCTCATCACTTTAAGCGATGAAGATGACTTTTAGATACACTATACACATGTACGTAGACTCGCCCAATTAAAATTAAGAAAATCTTATTTTCACATGAATTTTTTATATATTTTCACAAGATCCTACATTAATGTTGGTGCCATTTAATATTTGTGAGGAAAATCTTACAAAATTATCAAATTTATAGGTCTACAAATCTAATTAATGATGAAATTGGATTCATATATTCATACATGTCGATATTTACTATCAATAAAAATTTATTATCATATGTAATAAGTCTCAAATATCAATTTCATAAAATTATAGTTAACTTGCAGAATTTTTCTAAACAACCCTTTAAGAACTTGTAGTAATTAGCACTGGTTGTTATGAACTTATCTATGATTTACTTTCAATATCTATATAAAAGATATTATTCTTGTTTAAATTAATTCAAAAATCTATATTATATATATAAGGTGAAACGCATAAAAAAGTTCACTCGTTAGAGCACATCTTTTTAAAATATTCAATACTTTCAAACTAATTAAAACAAACTCCCCAACCCGAGCACTGGCAGCATAGATAATGATTTATTATAATACAAGAATAATGATTTATTATGATAATTAATTAAATATATGATAAATATTTAATTAAAATTTTGAGAAAATAATGGTAGTTATTAAATTATTAAATATTTATCTAATTAATAAATTATTGAATTATATATTATAGGTTCTTTCGACTAGTTATTATGCTAAACATTTTGAATAGAACGTAGATTTATTCAGTTATGATCATGAAAAAGTAATTACTTTAATTTTATTTAGATTGGAAGAATTCATTGAAATTTTAATCCAAATAAAATTACAAAACTTAAGATTTAATAAATTTAATTTAGTTATGAAAATTAGTTGGTAATGAAATCATTATAACTTTTTTTAACTAATTTACAGCAATTATTAAAATTTAGATTTTTTATTAATACAAATAATCATGTGATTTGATAAAATTTTAAGTTTTAATGAATTTAATTTATTTAGAATATTAATTTAATAATTAAATTTACAACTAATACTAATATAATCAAATTACATGATTTATTAATTAATTGTTCGATATTATAATAAAATTTTAATAATAAAATTATCCTGCATAAAAGTTGTTAAAATATATTATCTTACAAAAAATTGAGATAGAAAAAACTTATAATAAAATTGGTAAATATAAAAATAAAAATTCTTTTAAAAGATCATTTTTTCTATTAGAGATATAAAAATAAGACATACTTTTCTTTTTCTTAACAGGTTAGGTATTTTTTTTTTTATAAAATTCTTTACAAATTTGAAAAGTATTTTATTTTAAATTTAAATAGTACTTATACTAATTTAAATGGTAAAGAAAAATCTGAACAAAAAATTTGTAAAATGAAGTTTGTACTTTTAATTATACTAGACTGATAGGCCGCGTAAGGCACAAGTTAGTAGTGTGTGAAATTAGCAAAAAATAAAATAAAATTTAGTGTGTGTAGTATGGTATTTTAATTTGAGTGTAAATAATATTAGTGTGGATGACATTGAAGAGTTGTAGGTATATTAAAATTATTATTTGTATATTTTAATACATATATGACCTTTGGAGTAATATTACAAATGATACGAAAAAATTGATATATTATGAGCATAACATATATTGTTTTAATAGAGGTAAATTCGGATTAACTTAGTATTAATTGAATCCAGGTTCCATAACATAGGGTTTGGTGCTCACGATACATCATCTCCAAACACATTCTAAAAACTAAAGTGAAATATATAAATATAAATTGTTCATTACAATAAGGTTCTACAATTTTTCAAGGTCTATCAACCTTAACATAAAACAAAATATACACCTTAATTGTTCAAAAAGAGTTTACACAAGCCAATTACAACAGTTAAAGGAATAATTAGCACGCGTATTAATCTACTCTTGGACTTTTCTTTTGCCCTTGTTCTTCTTAGAGCTTTTGGGTTTATCTGAAAAATATCATGATATATAACAAGGGTGAGCAACCAGTTTACTCAACAATTTTAAGTAATCAATGAATACCAGAAAGATATATCATAATTGAGTACGAATATTTTTTGAGATTTTAACAATATATAATAATTGTGAATAAACGAGAATCAAGTTTCAATTAAAAGAAATTATTAAGTGTTTACTATTAAGTGGCCACTAAGGACCATAAACTAATACTAAAGTAAATCAAACATTCATCTTACCCTTTTATTGTTTTGGTATTCGAGGGGATCAGCCTTTTGTACTTTATGTATATGCATAACATTTAGACATCTTGTACAATGGTCGGTTTCCCGATAATAATTCCCTTATTAAGGCTGTTCGTTCTCAATCTTATTATAAGAGTTCGCATCAGCTATTGATTTGGATAAACTTTAAAAAAAATCAAATGATTGGATTTATACATTCAAAGTTTAGCTGAACAATTAGCCTAGATGATTTATTAAATAGTTCATGAAAAACAGAACTTAAATGTTTCACAATTCAATACTGAAACAGTCTTCAATTGCACATAAGTGCGAATAATAATAATAATATTGATGTGAGTTAATTTTCAATAATTAAACTACTTATGGATCTTGTAAAATAAATACAAGTCTTGGTATAGGAAACTTGTCTGTACTGCTGATTACTGTTAAGCAATTTAAATTACTTCATTTGAAAAAATCTAACATTAATAAGTTTGATCTTTCAATTAGTAACACATATAGGTTCATAATTATAACCTTAGTACATCTCGCTCTAAATTAAATAAGCTTAATCACATAATCAAAATTAAACACTTAACACATACTCAATATTATCATCATTTGATAATATTTAAACACACAAATAATTATCTACTGATAATATAAACACTTAATAATATTATCATCATTAGATAATATTATCAATTAATAATAGTTTATTCATTTTTTAATATTATTAATCATTTAATAATATTTATTTACTTTCTAATTATATTAATCATTTAATAATATTTTATTTATTTTCAAATGTTATTAATCATTTAATAATATTTTATTTATTTTCTAATGATATTAATTATTTAATAATATTTTATTCATTTTTTAATATTATTAATCATTTAATAATATTTTTTCATTTTTTAATATTTTAATTATTTAAATTGGGTTTAAAAATAGTAATATAAAATTTGAAATAATCTGTTCAAACTGGGCCCAAACCGACTCGGCCCAGTTTACATGACCCGACTCGACCCGATTAAATAAATTTATTTTTTAAAATGTCGAGACCACCGCTGCAGCGTTGGACACTGGTGCCGCGGTGGTCCCCGACAGAATCTTTTACCGCTGCAGCGGTGAAACTCAACGCTGAGGCAGTAGTGCAATTTTTCAGTTTTCAAAATTTATTTTTTTTCCAACTTTGATTACTTTGGTTCAATTCTTCCTAAAATATTCAATATATGATCAAATAATCTCAAACCTGATTTGTTAGGTTCACAACTTAGTATTCTTTAAGTTTTCAAGAATCAATTTACTTCCAAAAGCATTTTTGACAACAAAATTCAAGATCATTCAATTAGGGTTTCAAAATGACATGTTTTAATAAAAAGACCATAACTTGCTCATTTCACCATCTTTTCCAATAATTCAAGTTGAGTTATGATTGAAACTCATAAATCTAGCTTTTAAGTCAATAAAATCACATAAACAACTTTCACAACTCAAAACACAAATCAACAAACCATACACCTAGTTAGGGTTTTCTACCAGTAGACATGGTTATCAACATTTTCACATACATTCTAGCATACATGGACCTATATTATATCAAATGACCACATAATTCATGGCTCTACACATATATATGGATACATAGCCATATAGATTAAAGAAAATAGGTTTTCTTCCATAAAATGAACATATATACAATAGAAAACTAAAAGACTAAAGGAAAGAACACTTTTAAACCTTCTAGATCTTAATGCTCTTTTCTTTCTTCTACCAAAATATGACACAAAGCTAGATGACATCCACCCTCACTCTTGATCTCTAGAACTTTTATCTCACAAGATTTTTCACTGAACACTTAAAGTATTCTCTCAAATGCTCTCAATAAAGCTCTCACTTCTTTCTAGGAAATTTGCAAAAATGACTAATAAACTTTGAAAGCTTGGTGATGCACTATATTCATAAGACATTGGTAAGTATACTTAACTTTATTAATCCATCCATACTTAGTTAATTAGCCACTAAACCTATGAAAACAAGATCCACTTTTCATGGAACCTAACTTGTATTATGAAGGTTTTCTCTTGGAGTAAATTAAGGAAGCTTGGAGCAATGTACCATAATTGCCCCCCCCCCCCCCCCCCAATATTTTCCCTCAATTTTGATTTATTTTAAATGCCTAAATGATAATATATATACCATACCTGAATTGATTGGGCCACTATTTAGATCATGGAATTAATTCATTTGGGCTCATTTCTTCCATTGGTTGAGCTACGCAATTGAATCTCATTTGGGCTCTCAACAACACTTCAATTGGACTAAAATTACCATATTGTAGGACTAGGAATAAATCAAGTGTTGGGCTACAACATTTAATTTCAATTGGGCTAGATTAATTTAAACATTTGGACTACACATTAAATACCACATTTAGGTTAATTAATTAATCCAATTAGATTTGTCTTTTATAAAATTATTTAGATTACCACAAATTGGTTTAACTACAAACCCTAGCCCATTCAATGACTTGGCTTTTTATTAATTCTTTCTTGTTACTTTTGATAACAATTAAAATTAATTACACATAATATTCCATCAATCACTTAGGTGTTCAATTAATTCATACAAAATTAACTTCGTTGATAATTAGTTATAAATTTTAATTACAATGTGATCTGAAATTCATGGTCATTACATTAACTCAATGATCAACCAAATTAACTCAATTAATTTGAATAAAATCTCTATTTGTCTTGTTATGTCTAATAAAAGATTATAGATTAGTATAAATTTTATGTGGGATTAAAAGAATCTTACCCCAACCATATTTATGTCTAATTTTTTTTATCTCTATTTTTATATTTTTATAATAATAATAATAGATTATAGATGAGAATAAATTTTATGTGGGATTAAAAGAATCTTACCCCAACCATATTTATCTCTAATTTTTTTTATCTCTAATTTATATTTTAATAATAATAATAAAATGAATTGGGTCTAATATGTAATTACTTAAGTTCGGCCTGTAAAATTAATTGAACCTAATTTAAATTATTGAATTAAAAACCAAATTAACATAGAAATAACATTACTATATTAGATTAAGGCCCTTTTTAATATTAGTACTAAAACAATCGAGGGAGGGAGGGAGGGAGGGAGGGACTTATCCTCGAACGAAGGAAGAAGGCTGTAAAGCAAAAAGGGAAATTTGGGGAATAAAATTGGGAGACTATATTTAACCTAATTGTAAGATAACTATAAAATATATTTTAACTATAAGAAAATATTTATTTTTATTATTATGATTATAGTAATTGTTGTAACAATTTAGTATGTCAAGCAATAAGTTAAACTTTTGTTGGGTGATCTTGATTTGTAATAGTTCTAAATTATAAAATTATTATTGATTTTTTTAAAAAATTAATCATAGACATTTTTAAATTTAAAATTGTTATAATTCATTTAAATTTTTAAAATAATTAATATCATAACTATTAGTAATTTTTAAATAACTTATAATATTCATAATATTATAACTAAATTAATTTATTTTAAATTTGAATTTAAAAATATTTTAAATTAATTTTAAAAAAATTAATATTAATTTTATAATTTAAAATGAATAAAATAATAAATTACCGTTTTGAGTTATTCATTAAATTAATAAAAAGAATAAAAAAAAACTTGGAATGTGCGCGGCAGTGGGGCAATAAGGCTGGCATGATTTCATTCGAGCCGCAGTGTGTCAATCTGATAGGGGTGCACAAAAAGCCTGAGGCCTGGCCTTGGCCCGGTCTAGGCCTGGCCTTGGCCCGGTCTAGGCCTGGCCTGAAAAGAACTGGCCCGAAGGCTCAAAACAGGCCTTAATTTTAGCATGTGGCCTGGCCCGGCCCGGCCTGAAAAATGCCTGAGCCTGGCCTGGCCTGTGGCCTTGAACGGCCTGGCCTGCAGGCCTGTCACCAGCCACCGATTGATCGGCCCAAACCAACTCCCACCTTTTATAATATCCAGCCCAAAAAAAATAAAGTAGCCCCCTTCCTTCTTCCGCTAGATACCCTCCGCTAGATACCGCTGGAATGCTATGTTTAGCTTCTTCTACTGCAATTTCATCTCCATCAAAACTCAGAACAAAGAGAAAAATATATCTCTGCCCTACTATTCTCAAAACCTTAAGAAAATCCCACCAAAACCCTCTCCTCTCGGATTTATCCTCCACGGTTCCCATCGAGTCCCCCCTCTACCAACAACTTGAATTCCCCTCCGACCAATTACCCGGCGAGGAATTGGAGGAATTTGAAGCTCGCGAGGAGGTTTCGACCGGAGATATCAATGGCAGACTTGGGTGAGCTGATTATGGCCATAAAGATGGAATCTTGGATAGCGAAGGTAAAACTAGGGTTCTAAAATTGGGATTAAATGGAAACAGTAACGCAAAACATAATTTCTTTGTCCCTCTACAATCCAACCCAGATAAAAGGGAGGGGGCTACCTAATTTCTTTGTCCCTCTTTCTGCAGTCTTGACTTGGTTTGATTGTCCAACTCCATTGCTAGCATTTGTCACAAATTCATAAACTATTCTGGACTAGTTTCTAGCTTTGGATTTATTCTGCCTCTAGAATGATATTATGTAGCAACTGTTAATCTTTTATCATGTTAAATCATCTTTTAGTATCTCATTCGTAAGTTTGCTATCATGTCTTACGTTGTGACCTTCAAGGCTTCAAATTGAAGGGCTCAGGTATGGATTGGCTTTGGGCCTGACTTCGGCCTGGCTGCAGGCTGCCTCAGGCCATGTTTTTAGTTGAATTATTTGGCCTGGCCCGGCCTGGTCAATGGTCAAAGCCTGACAGGCCTAGGCCAGGCCGGGCAGCCTGTTTGTGCAAGCCTACAATCTGACTTTTGTAAGAAAAATTATTCGATATTTTTAGAGTTAATGAATAGTATATATATTTTTTTTGCATATTTGTAGGTCCTATTATAGGTGAGCTTTATATGTATTTAAGAGGGAAGAATATATTATTCATTTATTCTAAAAATATAAAATAACTTCTCTTTTTGTAGGCCACTAGATGGTTAAGATGGTCAATTAAATCTATATTATATTATATTTTAAAATAACACATAATTCATGGCATGAATGACGGGTAATAAAACAACGTGAAGATTAAACCCCTGAATTATAAAGTCAGTAATACTTACAGGATGTTCACCGAATTAATAAAATTGTGTTTTATTATTGATATATCATTGTTATATTATATACTCAATTCGTTTTAGGATAATTTTTTTTTTATTATGTTAGGTAATATTAAGTTAAATGTCTGCTTATCTTAAATAATCTATTTGTTACAATAATTAGTCTATAATATCCTTAGTATTAATTGTCATATTTTTATTCTCTTTGCATATTTATGGAGTGCAGAAAATTAAGCAATTAAATGTGAATTTAAATACAGACAATTTTGTCAGTTTATCATATTTCTCAATATACGTAAAAAGTCAATCAAAACTTTTATCCCAGGACAGAAGGAGTATTAAAATATATTTATTTTATTACATATTGTATATGTACATATTGAAGTTGTTGAATTTATAAAAATACAAAATGTATAAATTAGTAATCTAATTTGTGGTCATGTACTATTTTTGGTGATTATATATATCGAACTGAGGAAGTCTAATGGTGTTATATTTGTGATTTAGCAAATTAATTTGCTAATATATTCAGGTATGGATTATATATTCTGCATCGTTGATTGTCGTTTTATTCTTTTTATTAGCTGTGGTGATATCTTGTCGTTTGAAAAAATGTGTTTTGAGATTTTATTCATTTGTAACCTTCTTTGCATATTTTCGTTGACATTCGAGAGTTATTTTGATCTTTGGTACCTTTAGACATTTAAGCATGTTTGCATTTTGAATAAATCAAATATCATTTGAAAATGGTTATGTGAGCCTTGTGATTTGAACTTTTTTTTTGCTTACATTTTGTAGTTGATCCTGGTATACATGAGTTAATATACCATAGATATGTCATCTGACATCAGAATATGATACCATTTGTGACAATGTAATTAGTTCATGACATATCCTTTTGTATGCTTTAGGCGTAAGTTTTGTCCATTTAATATGCTTGTTCAAGATACGGATAAGTCGATCGACCCCAATATTTGATTTGATTTGGTTTGGTTTGTTTGACATATTAGTGACGTATGTGTTGCGCATATTATTTAATTTAATTATTATATATTATGGTACCGATGTATTATATGTTAGCATTTGACTATTTATACTTGAGCTTGATATGAAATTTATAACTTTATAGACTTTTGATTCAGTCTTGTTGCTTTGAGAACCTTTCGAATATGTTCGTTCCTGCATTCATTAATTGTATCGGCCTCATTCATTCTGATGTGTAAATGTCCCAAAATCACTTATAGAGTCCAATATTTTAAATATATTTTTTAGATAATAATTTTTAATACAAGTCACTAAATAAATTGCACATTTAAATATCTAAAGTAATCTAACAATATAAAAGAGTTTGATATAATAAGTTAATATTCTAACTAAAATAAAATTAGTTAGAATTTTAATATTAAATGAAATGATATATCTTATAACTTTATATAATAATTTTTGTTGTTGTCAATTATATGAATAAATATAAATGACAACTCTTTTAAAAAATTATAATATGATAGGTACCCTTATAATCTTATATAAAATTTTGTATTAATGTCTTAAACAATTGTATCGAGCAGAATATCCTCGTAATACTTACCAAAACTCATCAAATTAGAGATAGTGTCTGTCAATCTGTCTAGCCCACTGGCTCGCTAATATTTGTCCCGGCAACATGCACACTATAGGGGCATGACCCGGAGGCTTGAGTCGTAGTAGAGCAAGGAGTTAGCAAATGTCATTGTGGGCCAATACGACAAGTCTTCTTTTTGTCAATGTCTTTCTGGATAGACTCTTGGGCCTCTTACCAATTTAATATTGGACTTAGACTTGGAAAACGAGCTAGCTTAGTTCAAACAGACAAGATTAATCTGAACGGGTTAAGCCAAAAATGCCCATATTTTAGCTGAAAACAAGCTTTCTGTAGTCTAGGAAAAATTATTCTATGCTCTTGGAGTATGGTAAATAGTTTGCTCTTCTTCTCACATTCATGTGAGGTCCTCTGTGGTAGGGTTCACAAGGAACTCACATGCATGTGAGAGGAGGAACAAATTATTCACTATGCTTCAAGAACATAAAATAGTTTCTCGTAGTCTAGGCACAACGGGTTAGTCAGATTGATGGTTATTGAACTTTTTCAACCGAACTTGTATTGTTTTCATCTACTGGCTATATAGTTTCCTACCTCAAACTATAAGCATTCAACTTCCTGCCATTTGAAATCAAGTCATCTGTTTGGTTCACACATTTACATGAAATATTCTTTTAAATTATCCATCAAATAAATATATAAAAAAAAAAAAAAAAAACTTGAATACATGATTCCTAAGTCCATCAAGTAATGGGCGGGTTGGGCGCCTGCAGGCTGGTTTGAAATAGGCTGAGCCTAAAACTCCTAGTTTTTTTGGGACAAATAAACAGGCTGAAGCCCCACATTTTTGTCGGTTGTTGCCCAGATGAATTTTGCCAAGTCTATTAGCACTTAGATGGATGATCGACATGTTGGGCTGACATTCCAGAGAGAAGATGTCATCTTGAAATCCAATTGTCATTAATCTCTTCGATAGGACATGTTGCTCTTTTTGATTAATAAGAAAAATGAGTTTGTCGTAAGAAACATTTACCAAGCTTGTGTAATCCAAAAGCATCAACCAAAAGCAAGGCTCGTAAGGGGTTTGTTTCAATTTTTCTCGGCTCAATTTTGAGAGCATATATGTCATTTCATATAAGATTTATTTTCGAAAATAAAAAGTTTAATTTTCAAATATTTTTATGTTTTTGAATGTGTTTTATTTGTCAAATATGGGTAGTAGAATTCTTATATAAATGATGGAAGATGCACTAGTTAAAATAGTACTCTTACCTAATGGTAATTATGAACTATTGCTCATAGTATTATATTGCAGTACTATTCAATCCAACACATTTCTTGCCATTTTTTTATCTGAATTCCTTCGAGGAATGTGAGGTTGTCAAATTGACTAACTTCTTTCCATGGTATAAGAAAAACTATTCCATGCTCATGAATCATGTGAATAAGTTACACTCCCTCTCACATATATGTGGAGCCCCTGTACTCCACCACATAGAACTCCACATGCATGTGAGAGGGGGAGTAAACTATTCATCATACTCCAAGAGTATGGAATAGTTTCTCATGGTATAATCCCCGAAAGTGAATAAAAAAAACCTATTTTTTCAAATTGAGGGTGTTTACTCATTTCGTATCAAAAAACTTTAAAAACTAAGGCTATATTTGTTTAGAAAAAATATATTTGGGATTAGACTATTTGTATTAATTTAATACTGTTTCGGACTATTTTATCTCATGATGGGGCATTAAATAGTTCTACGGACTATTTTTTTTTTTTTTTTTTTTATCATTCTTAAGGTTATTTATGTGGGATTATATAATCTCATGAAAAATTTAAGATTAGTAGTCCCCCTCATTTTAAGTTATTAAATGGCTTTATGGGACTATTAGTTCAACATTAAAAGATTAATAATTCATCATCAAACGATTAAATAGTGTAAAGTAGTATTAAATTAATGTAAATAGTTCAATCCTAAATATATTTTTTGCAAACAAACATAACCTAAAAGTTTTACTTTTGGACCTATAATCTCTGAAAGGTGATTTATTTATGCTGTTTTTTTTTTAAAGGACAGTTGGAGATGTGCTAGATGAAATGGTGTTTTGCTTCTAACATTAGCTAAAATTCAGGTTTCAAGATTTTTAAAGTATTAGTTTTGACCCTGGTAAAATTTTTTATATGGGAACTCATTTTTCACTTTTAATGCTGATAAAGTTTTGTAACAATAGACCAGAGCTGAGGCCTAACTTCCGTATATGAACAAAAAGTTCAAGGATTCAAATGAAACTAGATCCTCAAAAGAGGACTACGTTTTCTTCAATGATATTAGACACGGGCCACATAATAGAAAATTCAAAAAAGGACTAGTGGTTTCCTATTTTCTCTCTTTTTTATACTGTTTGTGTGTTATTAATCCTATTGATGCCCGAGTCCAACTATTGCGAATGCCCAACTAGTGCATGTCTAATGCCTTAAGTCCAGTGTGGTGCCCAAACTCTATATTGTCCGAACCATGCAATAGTACCAGAACCCTGACATAGGGCTTGAATACTAGTACGTTACCTATGTCGTAGCATGGTGCCCAAACTCAAAAGCGATTCCCATAAATAGGACATTAGTGCCCATAACTCAACAAATACCTAGAGAATGGTTCTAGCACATTTGGACTCTCATCTCAAATATATTTAGCTATATCTAGACTTACCTCTAACAAATCATATCCGAATATGGTGGAAACAAATAACTTAAAAAATATCGACTATAAATAACTGAGACTTCTAGTACGTACTTTTTTACACACTCAGATTTTAAAAAATTCTTATTTTGGTATCATAGACTTTACCATCAGAGACAAATCCAGAGAAAACCTTTATACGCATTCATTCATTACAGTTTATTTAGAGCACCTAACACCTGATGGTAGAGGTGGTGAAATGCAGCATCATCATTTAGGGTCAATCCTGAGATTGATCGACAGACAAATTTGCTCAAGTTTTTTTGTTTTTTGGATTGAATAAATGGCAGAACAAAGAGCTCATTCTGTTAATAAAAATGAAAATAGTCGACGCACCTCGACATTTGCTGCCTCAGATCTGACAATCCAAACCATGATTTTTTAAACTCTGAACTCCATATTGGGGGCAGGGATCCACCACATAGAAGGCGGAATTTGATCCCAAACAATAATGATCCGAAAACTGTCAGATTTACGCTTAACCCTTAATGAGTGGCGAGCCCTCTAGGAACCCTTAAACTACTAAAATCACTCTTAAGCTAGTAACCTCGAGTGTAAGGTGAAGGATGATACTCGCGCAGACAATGTTAGTGGAACAGAGGAGGTCCACAATTGAAGGGATGGCTCTGATCAAGGTAGAGAAGGTAGAGAGACAAAGAAACAGAGAGTAGAGAGCAGAGAGCGGGAGGTAACTCTCGAGAGCTGCATGGACTACACCTAGACAAGGGAGTCACCCGTCGAGGCTCAGCTTTATGGGTGAAGCCATGTTAGAGGATGTGGGGTCAATTGACCCCACTAATTTTTTTTTATATATTTTATAATATATGGCAAAATTTAAAATTTTTAAATGTTATATAAAAATTGACCCCACTGAAATTTTGTAATATTTCTAATATATGGGGTCAAATTAAAATTTTATAACTTTCTTTCTTAAATCTCAATCTCATATCATTCTTACCTTCTCTATATATTATATATGTATATTCATATAATCTTCTTAAACTAATTAATAATTAATTTTATATTATTTTTTAAAGAAATTAATTATTTATAAACAGATTGTCTTTAGAAAAGTCTATTAAGAGTCAATAGGGTATATATATATACATGCATATAAATATATATAGAATTAACAATTATTATATTATCATTATAATCAGATATATGTTTTATATATATATATATAACCTGAAAATATAAAATTATTCAAAAAATTTGGCTTGGGGGCGCTGCCTCCAAACCCCCACTAAATTATTTATAACCACATAAATTTTTTGACCCCACTAAACAAAAAGTCTGACTTCGCCACTGCTAAGCTCCATGCATCCCAAACCCAGTGGGGCGATAGCTTCCTGAATAGAATATTGGGATTCTAAACCTTAATTTATAAACGCTACCATAGTTTCCCATATTCAATGCGGTGACACCAAACACACAAGGCGATACTCTCGTCCTAACTGGTGGAAGCAAGGATGATGTTATCATGAAAAGAATGAAGTAGTTAAAAAGATAACTGAGAATGGCTTAGGGCTTGAGAACATTTCGCGTTTACTCCTCCCTCACAGAAGCAATACAATCTACCCTAAGTCAAGCAGAGCTGACACTTCCTAAATTAACGATGCATGAAGGGAAAAGGGATCCCTTCAAACATTTGACGAAGTATAGGTTAGTTATGATACACTTTGGACATTACGCCGTTGACCTATGCAGGCTCATGAAAAGTACTTTGAAGGACTCTGCCAACACGTGGTTTTAAACTCTAAAGTCACGTTCAATAGCCAATTTTGCATTGATCAATGAGCAGTTTATAAGCCACTTCTTGACTTATAAAAGGAAGGACAAGCAAACCACATCATTACTCCAAGTAACTTGGGGGCAGATAAGAGCCTACAGTCCTATGTGAAGAGATTTAAGGAGTCCATCTCAAAAGTTGCACACATTTATCATGCACAAGCATTGGGATTTATATACACCAGAATAAACAAAGAGGCATCGAGATAGCTGGTGGAGTCCTATATCAAGGAGATGCCAACAATATTGAATGAACTCTGTGATGCCCCCAAATCTGGGCCCATATAGCCCAAACTTGAGTCGTCAAAAGACTACAACAAAATTATTATAAGGTAGAACAACGTTCAACAATATAGTGTATAATAATACACAACTAAGTCTTCACTATTATTATCACACTATTTTACAATGCGTGAAGACTACGATAGCTATTCCTCAGACTCTCACTCTATACCCCGGCTAGACCCAGCTACGTTTCCATCTCCTGTTGAAAAACAATGGAACAAAAGAAAGGGTGAGCTCAAATAGCCCAGTAAAGAATATCATGACTAAGATAATGATGAATAAATTATCATTAGTCTTCAACAGTTGAGTTCTTGATAGAATACAATAGACTACAAGGTTTATATCAAAAACTGCAGTTAAATTCTTAAATAACGTTCAGATCAATAATAGCAGCGGAATGAGCAATCTATTAGAAGAATAATGCAGACTATAATGTCCACTCGATTCTCTTTTTAGGAAAAACATCATCAACTTTTATCATCTGAAATACCATTAGTCAAGATAATACAATTCACAGTTCCTGATCATAATCATGCAGATCAACAGTTCATCTTTGCACTACGGGCCAAAGACATTCAATATAACACCAACGGTCATGATTATACCAGATTCAGCCTTTGGTCATAATCATATCAAACAACAGTTCATCTTTGCACTACGGGCCAAAGAGAACATTCACCACGTGCCATAAAAGACACCGAACAGATATATCGCCTTTAACCTATTATATCGCCTTTAACCTATCATCTGTTCAACAATTATATCGCATCTGTGCCCCCGGCCACAGATATTCACAACAACTTGATTTTGGATGATTAGAATGATATAAATGATGAACAAAAGAAACAGGATAAACAATAAGTATCAGAAGTTTACTTTGTACAGATTCAAATAATGTCCAAATTGTCAACATGATGTGGAGTGAAATTTAAAAATGATATTCAAGATCCATAGTTCAGAATAACGGTTACAGTTCAATAGAAATGTTCACGTAAATAGGATGGTTCAATTGAAATGATGAAGTGCAACTATTATGGAACATATAATATTTTCAGGAATTATAGAAGCAATAGTTCCATAATAAGTTTCGATTTAGGTGCATGAACGAAAATAATATCCCTTACCGTAGCAGGTTTGATTAACAAAAGGTGAAGGAAATTAATATCCCTTACCATAGTAAGTTTGAATAATGGAAGATGAAAAAGATAGTATCCCTTATGAGTATAAAGGAAAATAATATCACTTAGGAATATGAAAGAAAATGATATTATAAACGAATATGCAATAAAAGTGTCATGTGATAATTCGTGTAGACAAATTATTTTCACAAGAGACAAATAAGAATTGAATACGAAGAGTTATTCACCAAACAGGCGGTAATCCGTGTAGTAAGGTTACTCTCAGAGATTAATAAGGAATGAATACGAAAGGTTATTCACCAACAGGCGGTAATCCGTGCCGTAAGGTTATTCCCACAATTTAATACATGAAAATAAAAGGCACATCTTATGAGTAAGAAAGAAACGATATTATTTTCGAGAATCAAATAATGATAATCCCTTACCTTAACACGTGACTGGATATTGATTTAAATGAGGTTGATTAACTTGAACAGTATACGTACACTTATAAATCTTCACAAATACTCAAGATGACTTAAGCACACTTAGAGAAAACTTTCACAAGAAGTATTTAGAGAGATAAAGAAAGAACAAGTAAGGAAGTTTATGAAAAATCCTTAAGTTAAGGCCTCTATTTATAGCCAAAAATCTTATCATAACCAAGATTTCCTAATTTAATCCAAACCGTTCATTTCAAGATAATGTTTAATCCATACCATTCATTTCATCTTTTAAGATAAACCATTCATTTAAATATCATCTTTTAATCTACATCATCCATTTCAAATTCTATATTATCTTTAATCTATACCATTCATTTCATCTTTTAAGATTTCCTTAATCTAAACCATTCATTTAAAGATCATCTTTTAATCTACACCATCCATTTTAAATTCTATATTATCTTTAATCTAGATCATTCATTTTATATCACCTAACTTTATATTATAAACAAATAATTTTATCAATTCAATTATTCAACAATAATTCACACTTATTCATTATTATGACTAATTGTTATAAATACAGTGTAGTTGGCTTTCTGAGTTAGATATCAAGTCAATTAATTTATGAAATACATTTGTTTAAATAACACCATAATAGAGATAACAATAATGCAGAAAGTATGCAAAAGAAAGATTACGTTACAGTGTCATGACAATTATTGATTCAATAATGTGAATTACTGTGCATATGCTACTGTGACAATTATCAATTTAATAACATGAATTATTGTGCATGTGACAATAAAGTCAAATATTGTACGATAACCACTTTATCAGTTTAATAATACGAAACATGTGCAATGGATTTAACATGTGTATTTATGGGTATCTATTATGAAAAGTTTAGCAAAAAGCTTGAAAACGATTTCTACCGACGGAACCCTAAACGAACGTGTGATTCGGAGCTTTATATTTTGAAACCTAAAAGTTAGGTATGAGATTTTCTTCTTGGTTATGGTAAATATATAAGTTAAGAACAAAACCTAGTTGGTAAAATGTTCGTGTGAGTTGTTATGGTCAAGATATGATTTTTAGACCAAAGAAGGCCATTTTAAGAACTCAATGTGCAAACATTCCACTTTGTGGCAATTTTTCATAACCAAAACTTTTCCAAAAATTTTATCCAATGATGGAATATTGTATCTTAGGAAGATACGAATCCATCGATACTAATTTGAGGTCATTTGGATTTGTAGATTTCATTTTATTCAAGTTTTAATCAAAGGAGCAAAAGTTGAAAAATCAGAAAATGGCAATTCTGCAGATTCTGCAAGAGGAGGGTCGGGGCCCTTGTTTCCTTTGTAAAAGGAGGGTCGGGGCCCTTGACACTGTTCATCGACAATGAGTTTTTCGTTCCGGGTCGGGTCGGGCCATTCGGGTCGGGTCGGGTCGGTTCGGGTTATTTAAGTCCAAAATAGATCAAAATGTTTAAAAATTAATATAATTAATTTGAGAGCCAAAATTAATAATTATTTATTATTTATGATAAATAATAAATAAGGTAAATTAAAAGCCATTATTATGATAAATTAGTTAATTAATTATTATTTAAATGATATTAAATAATAATTAAAGGGAGATAAAGTTAAAATAGTAATTATTTATTATTTAATATTAAATAATGAATAAGGATAATTAGTTAATTAATTATTATTTAAATGATATTAAATAATAATTAAAGGGATATAAGGATAATTAAATTATTTGTTATTTAATAAATATTAAATAATGATTAATTATTTAATTATTATCTAAAGGATATTAAATAATAATTAAAAGAAGATAAAAATGATAAGGTAATTATTTATTTTTCTTAAAATAAGGATGATTAATTATTTAATTATTATTTAAAAGGTATTAAATAATAATTAAAGGGAGATGAAGTGAATAAAATAATTATTTATTATTTAATTAATATTAAATAATAAATGAGGTTAATTAATTAATAAATGATTATGTAATTGATATTCAATAATCATTAAATGAATTAAGGAGAATTAATTAATTAATATTTAAATTAAATAATAATTAAAGTGAATTAAGGTTAACGAGATAATTGTTATGTAATAATAAATAACAAGTAATGTTAATTTAATTATTTATTTAAATGATATTAAATAAATAATGTGAAGGAATTAAGGAAATAATTGTTTATGTGAAGATAAATAAACAAGTAAAGTTAATTGAATTAATTATTTATTTAAATGATATTAAATAAATAATGTGGAGTAATTAATGACATAATTGTTTATGTGAAGATAAATAAACAAGTAAAGTTAAGTGAATTAATTAATTATTTAAATGATATTAAATGAATAATATGAAGGAATTAAAGGTGACGGGTAATAGTTGGAGTGTTTAGTTATTACCAATATTATAAATTATCATTAAAGGATTTATAATTGACGGTAAGTAGTTAAATATTATTAACGGATTAATAATATTGATAATTGGGTAAATATTATTAAGGGTTTAATAATATTAGTAACCAATTAAGGTATTGTTAAGTACCTAAGTACAGTTTAAAATTTAGTGATGTATTATTAATGTATAATAATACTGATCGGTAATTAAAATATTATCCAAGGATGATAATATTGTCTTATAAATTATGAATTAATAAATAGGGAATTATGTATTGTAGAGTCAATTCTTTTGTGAATGACAGCTGAGTCTCTATGCACTTTACTAATTGCCAGATAAGCAAATTAGGTCTTTCGGATGCAGTAATTCCGTTTGTCGAGCGTTAGTGATGGAACGCGGATTTCAGACTGGTAGCGTAAGTCAATGCGCATATCAGACAAGTTTTTCAGTACTATGTGCTATACTTGTGAACCTGTTTGCTATATGCATAAACTATTAAGTGTGCACTCATTTTATTTGCTAACTGATTTTAAATGTGCTTGTGTACAGTCATATGTTCTTAATAGCTAATTTTAATGAATGCTATGAGTTGAGATGTGTTATATGAGTTATATAACCTGGAAATATTAACATGCATGGTAAGCATCGGTTAATTATATAAATGCAAAGCATGATAAGCATGATGCCTATATAAATGCAAAGCATGGAGCATAAAGTATAAATTAAATGTGACCTACGTGTTATGTGTTAGCTGTTAAACTTGCTGAGCCGTCGTGCTCACTCTTGCTATAATAAACATTTTCAGCGAGGAGCGAGAAATTTGAAGATCCCGTTAATCGCAGAGAAGATGTTTGAGGTTTATTTTTAATTTAAGACGTTGTTATTAGAACTGCTTTAAGCTAACGTCGTAAAAGCCTTGTATTAATTGTGAAAGGCATTTGTATATCAAGACGAGTGTAAATGTTTTGTAAACTCGTGTAATCAAAAGCAGTTAGTAAATAGTCATGTCGACTTATTATTAGGTTGCGAGCTTTTATTTGCTCCCAATGGTTGTAATACACTAGGTCATAAAAATATGAATGATCTGAGTTGTAGTATTTATGTAAAGATTGCGATTCTGAGGCAAGGTTAAGTAAATGTCATAAAAATTTAAATTTACTGAGTTTTCAACAACATGTTTTTGTTTAAATGTTGTGGAGATTATTCGTCGACGAGCGGGAGTCACAGTTGGTGTCAGGTGATTTTCCCCGGGGCGTCACAATATTACTTTGTATATAGATTCAACCTAACACTTTTGATCCTTATCGTCCTTTTACATTTCATTATTCTTTTGAGGACAATACAGAGTTAATCTTAACTTTTTGGATCAACCTAACAAATTTGATCATCTAATCCTAGTTTAGCTTTTCAGAAATGGATCAACCTAACAACCTTGATCCTCTAAGTCCTTTTATATTAATTATTCTTTTATAAGGACTGTACAAAGACAAGTGTTTATAAATCACACTTGATTGATTTCTCTTTTTCTTTCTTTTCTTTTCATCTCAACATAATCAGTAACTTTAATTATGACAGTAAGAATTTCATAGCATATACTAACTTTATGAAGACACTATATAACACATATTGACTTTACGATCAAGACTATCTTTACGACATATAATATCACATGTCACTTATTTTCCAATCAGAACTAACACATTATATCAATATTTCACATAAACAGTTATTCTTCATAAATCAAATATTGTTTTGTCATCATTAAATCCAAATAGGCATACAAATAAATTTGTTTAACACAAAGAACCAAGTTTGGACCAATTTGGATGTAAAATGAACAAGTTATGAAAGTCGAAATCAAAAGAGGTAAAAATCACAAAACTGAGAAAAATGAGATGAATATTCTGACATTGAACGCTGGGGCGCTCAATCTTAAAACAAATCTAGTGTCAGCGTGCTGGTGTGTTTTTTTTCTGGAAAATTTGAAGGACCGTCGGTACAAAAGGAAGTGTTGGGGCACTGGTCCTGTAAAATCATTGACCCTGATCCGGGTCAAATCGGGTCGGGTTGGGTCTTGGTCAACGAGTCAATCGGGTTGACCTGACCCGAATAAAAAAATAAAATGAAAATTGCTAATAAAATATAAATAATAAATAATAATAAAATAAAATAAAGAATGAAATAAATAAATAAAGAGAGAACAAATAAAATAATATTCAATTATTTTATTTGACCAATAAATAATAAACAAATAAAATAATAATTAAATTATTTTATTTGTAAAGTAAAATAAATAAATAAAGTTTAAACAAATAAAATAATGATAAATATTATTTGTGGATTATAAAGAAGAATTAAAATAAATAAAGCCTAAACAAATAAAATAATGATAAAGATTATTTTATTTGTGAAATAAATAAGACTTAAACAAATAAGATAAGATTATCTTATTTGTGGATAGTAAAGATGAATTAAAAAAAAATAGAATGTAAACAAATAAAATAATAACGAATATTATTTTATTTGTAAAGAATTAAATGAAAAATTAAAAAAAAATAAGAAGAGTTATTTTATTTGTAGATGAACCAAAGTAAATAAAGAATAAAGGATATTCAATGGTAATTGATATCACTTGATTTTGAATAATAAAATAAGTGAATGGGAATTGAATAAATAAAATAATAACAATGATTATTTGTAATGCGTAAGGATAAATGGACCCTGAATGATAAAGATTAAAGACAATTGTGAACATAAGGATAATGATTAAACAAACAAATACCAAGGAAGGTTTTTTTATTTGTAATGAAGGGATGTGAATATAAAGGGATAGTAATAAGACATGTTAAATATGTTGGTAAAGAGATAAATGACGAGATGTTGAGGAGTGAAGAAGAGTTAAATAGCGGAGGTTTACGAATTGAATTAGATTAACGTGTATTTCAACATTGGTCTAATAGAGACTAATCAATAGATCAAATTACAACTTATGTAGGTCACGCAGAAGTTGATAAGCTATAAGAGAAGGAAGCGAACGTGAAAGGCAAGTACGTCTTACTTGCACACCTTATTTATTTCGTACAAGTTCTATAGATACAGTAAATGTTTGAACTTAATTGTCATCACTTGAATACACCCATTATAACCTTATTTACAGTTAAGACGGAGAAGACCGGTAGTTCCGAAAAAGATAATGGCAAAGTTAAGATTACGGAGTAGTTTAAGATTTGGTTATGTAATTGTACTAATGAAATTAATTTGGATGATGTTAGTCTTTTATTATTAAGACTTATGATGTAATGTAAAGGTCATCAGAAACTAGGATATTATGTAAGTCGTATGTGATGTATTATTTATTTTATTATGTACCAAATAGGTAGTTGTGTATGTATTGGTTGGATGAGATCGTGAGCACTGAATTCGAGGTAATAGTACCCGAATTCTATTACCTCGAATTTGGGGGCGTCACATATGGGTCGACACAATATTTGATTTGATTGGTGGATTAGTGACATATGTGTTATACGTAATATCCGGTTTGATTCACATACATCTCGGTATCGATGTATTTTGTTAGGTTTTGACTATTTGTATTTGAGTTCAGTATGAAATTGTCACTTTATAAATATTTGATTCAGCCTTCATCTTATTGGAATCCTTTTTATTATACTTGTTCGGTCAATAGTATTCATCGTTTATATCTAGCCTCACTAATTTTGATATATTCATAATTCGTTCGTAATTTGCATTCGTTCATTCATTCAGATTTTTTTGTTACATTATATACCAAAGTATATTTGTGCATCTCCATACCCGTACTGGACAATTGGCCCACGTTGTGGTCTTTTTTCGACAGATAATTAGGGGTGATCAAGATTTATGGGATGAGAACTGCCTTTGATCCAAATAAGTCAATTAGTTTTGAGATTATTTTTTTTAGACTTGGGTTTCCTAATATTATGTAGCTTGATATTTTAGGCTATTTTGGCATTCATTCTTATATGTAAAGAATTATGTTTTATGGATTTTTTTTTATTTAAAATTGTAATTAATGACAGTTGGTATTCAACCTATTTGGAAATAATTTGAGGTTATTTCATGATGATATTTATTATGTTTTGTGTGTGACATTCATTTTCCTTTGAGAAAGGGAGTGTTACGTACATTACTACACTCAGTCTCAAGCTCATCTCAAGACTTGAGATCCTGTTATTATCAGTAATAAACTTTACTCCTTCTACAGGTGGAGAAGACTTTACAAAGTTTTAAAGATAAAACTTCCAATTATTCTTACAGCTAGCTCCCCGCTGCTTTCTCCAATATAATTATAAATGTTCCTTGAGTTCAGTTCTATCTTATAACCTAGTCTTGAAATAAAAACGTGTCACTTCTTTCACAAGTACACTAGAGACTCAACTACTCGTTGATCTCTGTACGACTCTAGTCTTAGTCATAAGGTCATTCTTTTTTTTCCCTCACAGATATATAAAGTAAAGTAACTCACTCAAAATCCATTTCCAATAAAAAGTTTGTTTTGAAATATGCTTCTCATATAAGCGGGTGTATATAATTTAGTACAAATTATAAAAATTCAATAACATGATTTATGCTTCTCAAGTAAGCATATATAAAATTTAGTTCAAATATTTATAAAAATATGATCAACTTTTATATGAGTGAGAAATGCTTCTTATTGAGCAAATATATATTTTAATATAGTTTTATAAACGTTCAATTATCTTTATAAACAAAGAATGTGCTTCAGTAGAAAATAGATATGAATTTTGGTTTAGTTATATAAAAGTTTATTTAACTTTTATATGAAAGAGAAAAATACTTTCTTTAAAGCAGATATATAAGTGAAACTTAGCTATAAAAGTTTAAGTAACTTTTATAAGTAATGACAAGTATATGAGTTTAATCAACTTAGGAGCAAATACTTATAATCTCAATTTCTCCCAAGTATAGTAAGTTTAATCAAATTTAATTATACTTAAATTTAATAATAAAATCATAATAAATGTTGTATAACCGAAGTATATATAATATATATTTAATCCAAGTAGTAAAAATCAAAATTGACCACGTGACCACTCTGCAGCAATGTTTGTAAACCTGGATTGGACCAGCGGTTTGATCGAGATCAATTGGCACATCGGTCTGATTTAGTCAAAAAAAAATTGATTTTCAACAACCAGGTCAAAACTCGGCTGATCACCGATCCAACTAGTAAAACCGGTTAATTGAACCGATTAACACGATTTTAAAGTTTTTTTTTTTTTTTATATAAATATTTTTATTAATATTATAACATTATTTCACTATATTTTAGCTTATATAAAATTAAATGCTTTAGAAACTTATTAATTATTAATAATATATTTTTTTATGTATTTATTATGTTACTGGTTTAATAACAGTTCGATCACTAGTTGGACTAATAACTCATTTACTCGGTACCTTTTTCGATTTGATAACTGATCCAAGTTTACAAACATTAATCTGCTGTTAGATTAAGTTAATTTCAAGTTAAAATACTGAATCAGATTTGCGTTAACATCTAAGTTGGTCAATTTTGGGAGTCTTACGATATATGTCTATAAAAGACATCTTAGGCCTAGAAAACTTAATAAGATTATCCCAACCGCTAGTTTAGGTGTCTAAGTTCCGTGTTTACCAGATGTAAATAGATTAAAGATCAATATATATAAACTTACAAAAATAATATATATAGTCTTCTTCCGTCCATTAAAATGTTGACCATTTCTAACTTTTAAGCACATGTCAAATTGAATTTTGCCAATTTGAAAATATACTCACCTAGCAGCCGGATGGAAGAGAAAAAGAATTCCTATCAACATGTAGTCTTCTAGAAGCTTTAAGACTTAAATTTAAAGGACTGGCTTAATTTAAAAGCTTGTTTTCGGATCCAAGTTGATTGAACATGACTTTAGTGATATTTAAAAATAATTTTGGAGAAAAATTAAAATTTCAAAGATAATCTTTAAAAATATATTTTGAAATTTGAAACTAACGTGGAAAAAAATATAACTAATTATAACTTATTGAGAGGATTCTAACTAAATATTTTTTTATATTAAAAAAATCTTATTTGTTATCATAAAAAATAAATACTAAAAAGAGATACACAATCTTTGACTAACAACTTATATTTTTAAAGTTAATATAAAACGAAACATCTTTGATAATTATAAAATTTGGGTATAGGACTCTTTTTGTAAAATCGAGGTATATATATATATATATTCTTGTCCACCCTAATTTTTGAGAAATATGCATTTAATTTTGGCCCACCTTCAAATTTGACTTGTAAAATAGGGGATTTCTAATTTGATGCTCGATTATAATTTTTTAATTTGTACCTACTCGACTTGTAAGGACGCGATTTGTTTAACGAGTCACTTGTGAGTCTTTGAAATGAGTTTTTAATATAGACTATGTCACTTAAAACTAAACCATCATATATATTCGAATGATTACTGAACTAATGTTCATACATAAAAGATTTTTAATTTTATTTTTATAAGGAAATGATTGAGAATATATTGTACAATTGCATATTACACTTTATAAATTACAAAGATAAAGTAAAAATTACATATTTAGCTTACAAATTGTTATTTTTACAATTAAAATTTAATATTTTTATAAGTGTTCTTTTACATGAGTATGAGATCTATTTACAATTAATACTAAGAATATTATAGGTAAATTATTATAAAAAATAAATTATTTAAGATAAGTAGATATCTAACTTGAGATTATTTAAAATAATAATTAAAAAAATTATCTTAGGACGGAGAAAGTAATACTCTCTCCATCCCAAGATAAAAGTCTTTCATTGATTTTTGTGGTCAAATTAATTATTTTTAAAATTAATAATTAAACATATATATATAAATTTTCAAAAAAATAAATATTAAGATTAGTACTAAATTATATATAATTTATAATATTTATAGACTTTATATATATATATATATATATATATATATATATATATATATATATATATATATATATATATATATATATAATAAAATATATTAATTTTAAAAATAATTAATTTAACTATAAAAATTAATAAAAAAAAATTATCCTAAAACTGAGAGAATACTTAATAGTCTGGGTCAACAACAAACCTCGTCCTGCCTAAACCTCGCCCACTAAAACTAGGTACGTGCCCCCTGCCTAAACCTCGCCC